>CM040964.1:27424239-27475525 GCA_022985045.1 Macadamia tetraphylla | reverse complement strand
ATACGTGAAGATTCATCAGACTCGTAGAATTGAGTAATATATAATCTTAAAGAAATGATTTGAGTTCCCTGTCCCAATCCTTATCGGTTGCCTTTGGTCTGGATTTTGTGAACTGATAAAAAAACAAGAAACTGAAATTTAGTTGATCAATCAAAACAATAAAAAATGAATTGAACCGGATAAAATTATAAATTTTGAAATAAAAAAAGTTAATAAGTGATGAGGGAAAATCAGATCACCATAGCACAAACCATCAAAAGCCGTTTGCCCGAGTTTACATCCAGGCCGAGCTCTCACCTCGGTCACATCTATGCCGAGCTCTCTCCTCGGTCACATCTATGTCGAGCTCTCACCTTGGTCACATCTAGGCCGAGTTCTTGCCTCAGTCATATTCAAGCTGAGCTCTCGCCTCGACCCCGCCTAGGCAGGACCCTCATCACGGATGTCGTCAACTTGAGCCTTTGCCTTGAGCAAACCACAGCCAAGCAGGTGCCATTGCTAAACACAACACACAACCAGTGTAACGTGGGGAACTACCCCCAGTTTTTAGGAACTGTAATCCGAATTGCTTGCAAGGAAGAGTCCTACCACCCCCCAAACGCGGAACAACCAACGATCCAGGAGCCCAAGGAGTTCACGCTAGTAGCAAATATCCCAGGAATATTCTGAGGATTCAGGAATATTCGCGGCATCAAGAGGAGCAAGTAACCCACCCGGAGGGGACTCTTTTTGACTGATCCTTTGGGATCGTTTCCTATAAAAAGCAAGGTAAGCCTCAGGAACAAGGATCACTATTTTTTACAAGAAATTCTCTTAGGTAACTATTGTGGGGAAAATTTGACTTAGGCATCGGAGAGTCCCCCATCGGGTCAGCCTGGCTCTCTCTTGTCTTCTCATTCTGTGCAGGACTAGTGCAGAAGATCAAGTCTTGCAAGGAAGATCACCTAGTCAATTTTTACCGCATTAGATTGGCGCCATTTGTGGGAACTGTAAACAACCTTAGAAGTCAATGCAGTTGCGCAGTGAATGAGTTGTGTCTCCCATTGCCCCTGAAACAAGATCTCGATGGTCTCGAAGTCTGCAGACCACTGAAAATCCCCCTATGGAAGAACCAGGGCATCCCACCCCAATGGAGGGACCAGCACTGCCTCTTGTGCTGGGTGCCGCAGGAGACCAAGCAAGACCGTCAGCAAGACCGTTGGCAACGGCCACACAGGGCAACCCCATGAGAAACTACTCTATTTCTGAGCCCATTGACATAGCCGAAAAAATCCAAGATTTGCAGAGGCAAATGCTTGAGACCAATAACCTTGTGAGGACGTTCATTAGGTAGTTCGGATCAACCTTGCCCGATCCTCCCGCAGCGAGCAATAGGACTGCACCGGCTCCCAGATGAAGTCACACTAGCTTAACTAGCCCCCGTAGGCTCTAAAACTAGTGGGGAACCATTACAGAATTCCCAACCTGAACCTAATGAGCACCGGCACACAAGGAGGCCACACGGCAATAACGTGACTCCTCCCACAGAACCAAACAGATGCCCAAGGCATTCTGCATGCGAATTGGGGTTCCCTCCCATGGAAGCAAGTAGTGGCTGGCCCAATCGTACACAACCACGTGCTGAGGAACAAGCCGAGCTGGCACCCCGCTGAACCTGGCTATGGCCCCTGCCCATAACGCTTTGTTAGATGAAATCATAGACACAGAGCTTCCCCGGAATTTTTATATACCCACCTTCAAGACATACGATGGAACCACAGATCCCTCTGACCATCTATTGTACTACAACTCAGCCATGAAAGCACATGCCAAGTCGGAGGTCACGCTCTGCAAAGATTTTGTGGCATCTTTGAAAGACGCAGACCTTCAGTGGATGTCAAGCCTAAGGCCCAAGTCTATATGGAGCTATGATGAGCTCACGAATGTGTTCCTCGCTCAATTCCAGGCGAGTATGAGGCAGCTCCAAACACCCAGTAATGTGAGGAACATGAGACAAAAGAGGCGAGCCCATACGGGAATTCCTTGCTCGATTCATGAAAGCAGCATTAGAAGTGAAGAACCTATCGGAAGGGGTTGCGTATAGCTCATTGTGTAACGGGATCACACATCCAGAACTGGTACGGTCCTTGGCCCTTGGCCTACCAGTTATAATGCCATATCTATTGCAGAGGTGCAACCAATACGCCAATATGGATGACATGTTGGCAGTCAAAGTGTTGGTGGATAAGCCTAAACTAGATAAAAAAAAGGAGCCAGTGCCTAAGGGAGGAAGAGTGGGAGTATCAAAACACCAAGCAGAACCGGCCCATAGGCCAAATGGATGCTCTAGAGAGGTATGAGTTGGACAGGATGAGGACCAACATCCTGCTAGAAATCTAGGATCAGAAGTTCCTATGCTGGCCCAGGCCAATGGTCGCCAAGCTTGAAGAAAAAAATCCTAACAAATATTGCAGGTATCACAAGGATCACAGACATGACACGGAGGACTGTAAAGCCCTGAAGAGAGAGATTGATGAACTCATAAAGGCAGGATACTTGAACAAATATTTAAAATAGAAATTCGGTGAGCATCGACGAAGTTAAGATGATGCCGGGCCGAGCCACAGAACCCTAAGGACCTGTTGCAGAATTAGTGCGGAAGGCAAAGGCCAATGCTTGTTTCGTGTATATTATCGAACAACCTGTGAAAGCAACCCGAGTAGATCCTGTCATCACCTTCTCAGATTTTGATGTAGAAGGGTTGAATTGGCCCCATGATGATGCAATCATCATCCAGTTGGTTGTCGCTAACCGCCCGTTCCACTGAGTGTTGGTGAACACTGGAGCATCGATTGACCTTCTGGCATACGAAGCATTCCAGAAACTTGGCCTAGAAGCAGGTGTGCTGAAGCCCACAAACGGCCCGTTGTATGGATTCTCTGGCTCTCCATCAGAAATTGGGGTAACCATAGAGTTGCTAATAACCATCGAGCATGATCCGAAAACAACCACGACAATGGTAAATTTCATGGTAGTGAAGGTGGTCTCACCATACAATGCCATCCTCGATCGCCCAAGGCTCAACAGCATTGGTGCAGTCATTTCCACAAAGCATATGAAGGTCAAGTTCCCAACACAAAATGGGATCGGAGAATGTAGGTGAAGCCAGCATGCATCAAGAGAGTGTTATGCTAACTTCGTTAAAGCCATGAAAAGTCATTGTTTGGGCCTGGCTTGCCCCATAGTGATTGCCGATATGAGGGAAGAAGGGAAGATGCACCGATCTGAGCCAGTTGAGGAGTTATTAACCATCCCATTAAGCCAAGCTGAGCTGAGCCAATGAAGACTGTACGGGTTGGAGCCTTACTGAATCAAGGACACCAAAAAGAAATCCTAAGTTTTCTCCAGGCTAATTTGGACGTGTTTGTATGGAGTTCATCAGACATGCCACGGATCCCAAGGAAAGTAGCAGAACACAGCCTCAATGTTGGGGCAAATTTCAAACCATTCCAGCAAAGGCGGAGAAATTTTGCCCAAGACAGACAGGCAATAATAAATGAAGAGGTAGAAGGTTGTTGGACTCAGGTTTTGTAAGGGAGATTAAATACCCAACTTGGCTGGCCAATGTCGTAATGGTGCCCAAGTCAAATGGCAAGTGGAAAATTTGTATCGGCTACACGGACCTGAACAAATTATGCCCTAAGGATTGCTATCCACTGCCAAAGATTGACACCTTGATAGACTCCACAGAAGCTCACGGAATGCTCACCTTCATGGATGCATATTCTAGATACAATTAGATCAGAATGAAGAAAGAAGACGAAGAAAAAACTACGTTCTTAACAGCCAAGGAAATTTCGGTTACAAGGTAATACCCTTTGGGTTAAAGAACTTACCAAAGGATGGTGAATTACATGTTCTGAAAACAAGTTGGGCGAAACATGGAAGTATATGTTGACGACATGTTAGTCAAGAGTGGCAAGGGTAGTGACCATGTGGTCGATCTGAATAAAGCCTTGGAAGTTCCATGCCAAAACAAAATGAAGCTAAACCCTACAAAGTGTGCTTTTGGGGTGACCTCCAGAAAATTTTTAGGTTTCTTGGTTTCCGAAAGAGGAATTGAAGCAAATCCTTCAAAGGTCAAGGCCTGTAGCCGTCAAGAAACATACGAGAGGTTCAAAAGTTATCAGGAAGTATTGTAACCCTAAACTGGTTCGTCTCTCGAGCAGGGGACAAATGTCAGCCATTTTTCAAAGCCCTAAAAGAGATAAAGACCAGCAAGCAGTTCGTATGGTCAAAAGAGTGTAGCGACGCATTCGAGAACATAAAGGCATATTTGGTCAGTCCACCTCTACTGAGCCGACCTGAGCTTGGCAAAGTACTACAAATCTATCTAGCAACATCCCCCATGGCCTTAATCACAACACTCATGAAAGAAGAAAAGAAGCACCAGAGCCCGATCAATTATGTTAACCACATCCTCCTAAGCGCAGAGTCATGCTATTCAAAAATTAAGAAGCTAGCATTTGCACTTGTGAAGGCCGCTCGGCAGCTCAGGCCCTACTTCTAGGCTCACACATTAGCCATACTCATAGATCAGCCATTAAAGCGAATCCTCCATAGCCCAAGCGTCTCGGGTCGCCTCGTGGCCTGGTCCATTGAATTAAGTGAATACGACATCGAATACCGGCCAAGGAATGCAATCAAGGGGCAGGCGTTAGCAAACTTTATCGTAGAGTGCACTTTGGTTGAGGAAGAATAAGCCCGGGAAGAGGCGAGGCCAGACCGAAAGTGGAAACTCCACGTCGATGATTCCAGTAATTCCTCTGGAAGCGAAGTAGAGATTATCCTCTTAAGCCCTAAAGGGTTCGCAATCCAATATACGATAAGATTCACATTCCCAACAACTAATAACAAAGAGGAGTACAAGGCCTTAATAGCTAGAATGAAATTGGCTAAATCTGTACTGGCATAGGAACTGGTGGCTCACAGCGATTCATAGCTAGTGGTGAATCAAGTCAATGGGTAGTACAAAGCAAAGGAGGAAAGGATTTGTAAATATCTCCAGGAATTAAAATCCCTTGCTGGAAACTTCACAACATTCATAATGGTCCAGGTACCTAGAGAGGATAACTCTTCAGCCGATTCACTCTCCAAGTTGGTAGCAGTTGAAAGGGCCAAGCTAGGAGCAATGGTGTACCTCGAAACACTTAATCATCCAGCATACCAAAAGAATGAGATCTACAATAATGAAACACTCACCACTGAGGCGAATTGGATGAACCCAATCATTAGCTACCTGAGGGATGACCACCTTCCTGAGGACCGAGCCGAGGCAAGAACGTTGAAGCGAAGGGCTACGAATTATACAATGCAGGGTGGATTACTTTACAAGAGATCTTTCTCTGGTTCGTTGCTAAGATGCTTGGGGCCAAATTAGGTGACGGATGCTCTAAAAGAAGTCCATGAAGGAAGTTGCAGAAGTTGTAGAAGTCACATCGGAGGTCGAGCACTAGCATAGAAGGTACTATGCCAAGGATTCTATTAGCCCAAGATGCAGGAAGAAGCAATGTAGTTCGTGCAACGGTGTTTCAAGTGTCAAATACATGCCGCTGTGCCTCATGTCCGGGTAACAGAGCTAAGCTCAATCTTATGCCCCATCACATTTGCAATATGGGGGATCGACATCTTTGGGCAATTAAAGAGCGGTAGGGGAGGTGTAAAGTTCTTGATTGTGGCAATTGACTACTTCACCAAGTGGGTAGAGGATCATCCCTTGGCAAAGATAACTAAGCTGGCCATGGAAAAGTTCATAAGGATCGATTTCATTGACCGCTTTGGAGTCCCCAAAATCCTGCTGATCGACAACGAGAAACAATTTGATAACCGAAAGTTCAGACTTTTTTTGTGAGGGACATGGCATCAGTTTCCGCAACACTTCAATAGGACACCCTCAAACAAATGGCTAAGTAGAAAAAGCTAACTAGACTCTGTTTTGGGGAATCAAGAAAAGGCTAGACCAAGAAAAAGAGAATTGGCCGGATCAATTGCTGAGCGTCCTATTGTCCAATAGGACAATGGCCAGAACACCGATAAGGGAGACACCTTCAGTTTAGTATACGGGATAGAAGCCCTAATACCAGTGGAGGTCGCTCAAGTATCCTTCTGTACAACAGCCTTCAAAGAAGCAAACAACGAAGACAGATTAAGGGCCAATCTCGACTTCATTGACAAATTCCGCGCAGAAGCTCTACTTCAGAATGAGGCATACAAGCAAAGGACAGCACAATTCCATAATAGAAGAGTGAAGACTCAGGGTTTCACAACAGGAGATCTAGTAAGGCTACTGTTTCAGATCCCCAAGGAGTCGGCAAACTTAGCCCAAACTGAGAAGGCCCTTATATAGTCTCCAAGGTGGTCCATTCAGGAGCATACCACTTACAGACCCAAGAGGGCGCCACCATACAAAGAGCGTGGAATGCAGAAAATCTCAAGAAGTTCTACCAGTAGTTTCTTTTTCAGCATTCTATTAGCAATTAGTTGAAAGCCATGTTCTTTTTTACTATATAACTTTATTTCAAGTAGTACTTCCACCAAGTTAATTAATGATCAGTTGGTTTTGGTTCATCTCAGCAGTTCTTGTAACCTTTCATTCAATAAAAGGCAAATTCCCTCTTTGTCTCCAAATTATGGCGAATAACTTCCCTCTGGTGACACCTCTAACTATGGTCTCAGGACACCTATCAAAGAATGGAAGTTTGGTCTGGCCTTCTTTCACTCCTAAAAGGATGCCCTTATCTTTTAAGGCAAAAGCGTTGAAAACCCTTAGCTTTAAGGCGAAAACCAAAGCCCTTAACTTTAAGGAAATCGCTAGAAGCCCTTAGTTTTAGGGCAAGAAAGCAAAAGTCCCTAACCTTAGGGCATAAGAAGACCCTAATCACTAAGATGAGAAACTAAACTCAGCATTATTACTACCTCAGCATAAAAAGCTACTCTCTCTAGCTTATCCATTTCTATTATGTTGGGCCAAGCTCCTGCCTCGGTCCCCTCATACCCGAGTTCTAGCCTCGGTCCCCTCATGGCCGAGCTTTCACCTCGGCCCCCTCATGACCGAGCTCTAGCCTTAGTTCCCCATGGCCGAACTCTAGCCTCGTGTTCCTGATGGCCGAGCTCCAAGATTTGTCCCCTAATGATCAACCTGTTCCCTGATGTCCCCCAAATTGCTACTAAGGGCGCTGCCGACACAAATTGCCAGAATGCGGGATGCATGAAGACAACATTCAATCACAAGACAAAAAAGGGAAAAACTGAATAGGAAAAATCTCTTCATTAAACCAATAATTGGGTTTACAAAGATTTCCACTTACAAAAAAAAAGAAAAAAAAAGAAAAAAAGAAAGGAAAGAGAAGAAAGAAGTTGTTTACAAGTGGCATCCTTATGCCCAGAAAGAAAAGAGAAGGGGAAGGGGAGGAGCTAGACTTCATCTCACTTGTCGTCTTTTTTTGAGTCGGAGACCTCAGCTGCGGGTTCCTGATTCACTTCTTCCCCGTGGTCATCTGGACCCACAGGCTGCACCAAATACTCAGGAGGAGCAATATAGTGTTCGTACTCAGAAATGTCAAGTGAAGGGTAGTTGCTAAGAACAAAGTTTATCACGGTATCCAAGCCGAAGTTGAACGAAGCGGTGTTCAAACCGATTAGCCAGGCTTGCCCTTCTAGAGAAGCGACATACCTCTCCACCGCCTTCTCTATAGTAGTCTTCAGCTCAACTCAGTGTTTTTCCTCCAATGCTCTCACTTGAGTTGCTTGCTCCTCCTGTAGCCTTTTTAAGCTTTCCTAAGTCTCCGTGACCTCGGCCTGGAGCTCCTCCTTAGCCTTCACCAACTTGTTGTTTACCTAGAGTTGCTTGGCCATTTGGGCTGCTAGATCATCCGCCCTTTTTCTGCAGCTTTGGCACTACTCTCTGTGATGCGGGATTTCTTACAAGCCACTTTGAGCTTACCCAAAACCTTATCAACTCCCCCTGAATCTGTTCTGTCTCTGCCTCAGCCTTTACTTGAGCATGGGCCATCCGCTTGGAACGACAAGCAACTTCCATAGACCAATTATACTCCTGCACAAAATTAGAATCAGCTAGTCACCAACAAGCAAAGACACAAAGGAGAAGAGATAGGCAACTCACATCATAGACGTAGTGGTAGACTTTCTCGGCAAAGTGCAAGTCAGAATGACCCCTCAAGCTTTCAACGTCAGGACAAAGATGCCCCCGTCGACCAAAAAACCGAGCATCGTGAGGGTTCGCGATGGTACCAGTCTTGTCTAGCAGGTCCCACACGGGAGGCACAACCTTATGCCTACCACGAGGAGCATGCATCGTCGCTAGGCCAGTTGACTCAGACCTATCGGATGCATCGGCCTGGCTAAGGGACGACTCCTCACGCCGCCTCTTACGGTCACCATGCTCCCTAAAAGGAGGCTGGAGCAGCGCCTGAGGCGGATTTTTTCCTGAACTCATCCCCTTAGCCACCACTGGAGCAGGGGGGCCACTTTACCTTTGCTCGGCACACCGTTGAGCCAAGACCTTGGTCGGAGGACTCTTTCCTTTCTTGGCCTGTGGTTCAATCATAATAGGTGCAGTTTTGGTGGCCCCAATGGTAGCAGGAATAGCTTTACCACCACTAGGTCCAGCAACGGTTCCTTTCCCCTTATCTATAGCCCTTTTGGCTGCCTGCGCCTTCCGAGCTTGGGCCGTTGTAGCGGCAAGCTTGGAGGGATCAATTGCCGCATCCACCACTGCAAAATAAACACCAAAGTGACATTAGAAGACTAATATCGACAACAAAACACAAGGTGGAAACCTATGTTAGGCTGAGCCCTCACCCTCCTTCGGAGCTTCACTGAGCTCCCACTCTCGAAGGAAATCTTCATCGGACAAGTCTCGAACGTCCACCGCTTCCCCATCCAAGCACATATGGATGGTCTGGATATCTCCTTCGCCAAGGGTGGGAGCTCGATTAGTTTCTTAAGGTTCAGCCTAGCCCAGGTCCCCTTGAAGGGGTTCTCAGACATTGCCACGTAGAAGAACCGATCCTTCTAGTTCTTCTCGAATGAGGGCATATGGGTAAACATCTGCAAATTCCCATATGACCCATCTCTGTTCCTATGGGTAAAGTAGTACCACCCAGAGCGATGCCTCTTCATTATAAAATACCGATGAAAGGCGTCCAAAGTCGCGTCGCGCTGAATCTTCGACATAGAGACTTCAAAGCCAAGCAAAATCTGTCAGGAGTTCGGCATCAATTGGCTCGGTGCGATCCCCCAGTAATCCAGAACCGAGCACACCAGCTTAGGAACGAGGATCCGAAGGCTGCACTGAAAGGCAACATCATACAGCGCCTCCTCATCCCCACGAGTGTCTACTGACCCTCCCTCATTAGGGACCCTCATCACTATATAGTTAGGATTGCTGAACTGTCGCCTTATCAAGTTCAGAACTTTTATAGTCATGATACTCCTGATGGTCGACGCGGACCTCGTCTCATTAAAGGAGGATGCCGACCCTTTCCTTCAGATCCCATGGCTTCCCCTTCGGTGAAAGCTTCAGCCCCTGCTGCTGCAGCAGTAGAAGTCTCTCTCATAGTCGCCCTGGGGGGCTTGCTAGGAGGTACAACCTTGGGAACTACCCTAGCATGACCACCTAATATTTCGACTGCCTCAGCAGACTCAGACCCAGAGCCACTACTCGAGCTTGAGCTACCAGAGGAGGTCTCATAAGAAGAGGAAGCCGTCACCTCAGGCTCGGGACTGACTGTATGGTCCCCTATAGGCTTCACTAAGGCTAAAAGGGGTGGCTGATCCAGTATGGTGCCAGAGGATCCCGCACTCGGGTCAGGGAGACCCTTGTTGATAGGACTAAAAGAAGGATTGGAGGTGGAACGAGTAGTAACCATAACTTACTGATGAAATTCTAAGAATAGATGCACGCCAAAAGCTTCAAAGATGACCGAGCCGAACTAGCACTCCAGTTGCTACCACGCCGAACACTTGCACAAGAGCCTCCAAAGAACGAACGAGGTATAATGAGAATAAGAGCCTATTTAAAAGGCGAGAGTTCACGTCAGTGCCACGCATCAGGCCTAGCGCAATTAGTGCCGAAAATGCGACGAGCGATCTTCGAGCTTTAATAATGACGCTCCACGACCAAAGAAAGGTTCTGAAGTACCGACCTGATCCTCCAGACCGGGGAGCTAATGATGAGGCAAAATCAGATCACCACATTAGCACAAACTAGCAAAAGCCGTTTTCCCGAGTTTACATCCAGGCCGAGCTCTCACCTCGGTCACATCTATGCCGAGCTCTCACCTCGGTCACATCTATGCCGATCTCTCACCTCGGTCACATCTATGCCGAGCTCTCACCTCGGTCACATCTATGCTGAGCTCTCACCTCGGTCACATATATGCCGAGTTCCCACCTCCGTCACATCTAGGCTGAACTCTTGCCTCGGTCACATTTAGGTCGAGCTCTTGCCTTAGTCACATCTAGGCCGAGCTCTCGCCTCGCCCCGCCTAGGCAGGACCCTCATCGCGGCTATCATCAGCTCTAGCCTTTGCCTTGATGAAAACACAATCAAGCAGGTGCCGTGGCTAAACACAACACACAACTAGTGTCACACCCCGTTCACCCTGAACCGGAGCGGTGACCGAGTTAACACCGGTTAACCCAAACTCGCCAGATCATCGACATCAGATTCCACCACAAGATACACACACTAACATAAGTTCATCAGATCAGCGGAAGACTAAGTTTTACCTGTGAATAAATCCCATATACTTGATACCCGAATTGTGATACAATAATTATATTCATGTGGGCCCGAAGGCATGATAATTACACAACAAAAGTACAATTCATATATCAAGTATATACAGGAAATCATCAAAACAATCAGAGTGCACAGCTCACTCGGTCTCAAGGTGGAGCTCACTCGCATCAAGGGTTGTGCCCAGTTCGGCATCACATAGAAGAGCTCAGCTCGGCCTCAGAAGTGGAGCACAGCACGGCCTCCAAGGTGGAGCTCAGCTCGGCCTCAGAATTGCTGCCCTGCAGCACAGCTCTCGCACGAGCAGTCTACGCCGTGCTCAAACTCCTCAGGGGTCCACACGTCCTCTTCAGGAAACTCGACTGTGGGACCCGCCCCATGCTCCTCAGATGCGCGACCTGCAAAATCATCTAAAAAGGGGGTGTACACGTGGGATGAGATCACTAGCTCAGTAAGTAGAAAGGTGGACCACACACAACAGTCCACACATCAGAACACATCATATGCACTACATGCCATGTAATACATTTTAAATCACATCCACCTAAGCAACATTACTAAGTCTTTGGTTTTAGTGCTACTACAACCACAAGGCGCGATACTCGTGCACGAGGCGAACTCCTCCCGCGACACGCCCATAGGGCTGTTGGAGAAGGCCCACCGTGAGTACTCGGAAAAGTAAAGACAATGCCGTCCACCGGCTCTCAACAGAAATGTAAATGACTGAAATTAAAAGTGCTGATTCTAGCAATTTAAAAGCAGTACGATTGGCCCTCTTGAATGTACCACCGGGGTTGCCGACTGTCCTACATGACTCGCCGGGCGTAATGCCTAACCGCCACAGTGTCTGACAACCGCGACCCCTGCTTCCCCCCAAATGGCAACCCAACACCTTAACCCCTGTTGGGAAGGGTCGTAGCACGGGATGGTGAGAATCCTAACACCGCATGCTCCTATATATGACAATAGTACGACTGCATAGTGCCTCCGTGTCCCATACCACGGGCCACCAATGCATTCGTTTCCAAGCCGACCACGGCATCTATTCTATCAATGCATTATGCACCATGATGTCCACATTCAACATATAAACATCTCATTCAATTGGCATTTGAAAAGTAAACATAGCATATATGCACATCAATGAGTGGAATGACTAATCTATATAGCATATTCATGATGACATGACTAGATTAGATATAATGAAATGAATGCCAAACAAATGCCTTGCAACAAGGCCAAACGTCCTCTCTCCACTTACTTGTAGCGTACAAGGATTCCCGTTCGGTACGGGTGAGATCCGGAGTGAATCGGGTAGGATTTGGTGAACCTAACATAATTGAGCGGGGTTAGTACTTCACCATTTTAGAATCAAAATTAATGAAATCCGATGTCAAAATCGTGTTTAGAACGTCAAAAGAAGGTCACACGTCCGATTTGGGTTCGATCGGACATAAGGATCTCCTTCGGGGCCACACGGGTGGGTAAGACAGGTGGGCTGTCTACCCACCGGTTATACCCACCGGTTATGACCGGCGGGTAGGTACTCGCCGGTTATACCCGCCGGTTGTACCCGCCGGTTTGGCCAGGGACCCCTGCCTTCTCAGGTGGGTACTCTCAGGCGGGTAGGTACCCGCCGGTTGTACCCACCGGTTTTGGCGGGAGTGATTATGTCTCTTCTCCATTTTCTCCATCCTTTGGGGAATCAAATGGGGCTTTCCCCCACCCATTCCTCACACCTTTGAAGTCCTATAGGATGGTTCTAACCTAGATCTAGGTTAGATTCAAGTGAGGGAAACCATCTTACCTTCTTTGCCCAAAAATGACTTCAAACCCTTCAAATCACCTCCAACTCACAATGCTCCCTCTACCTTGTCAATATCTCCTCAAATCCTTCAAGATCAACACACAAATCATCTATTAAACCTTAGATTCATCATTTCAAAGGGTATTCACAAGATCTCAAGAAACCATACTCGAATCAAGGGTTTAAAGCTTGGGTATGGTGAATGTTCATAAAACCCAACTTTTCTTACCTCCAACTGTAGATCTAGAGTTGAAGATTACTCTCCGCACCGGAATGGCAAGATCGAGCTTGCGCCACCGAAATCCTTCCTTTCTTCCTCTTCCTTTCTTCTTCCCTTTCTTTTCTCTCTCTCTTTACTTTTCTCACCAAACGACGAGGGTAATAAATGGAAAGAAAAGAATCATAAAGCCTTATATACTATTCCTAATTAAGTGAATAGTGATGGATGGGTCACTCAGGTGGGTGGGTGTACCCACCTGTTTTACCCACCCGAGAGCCAAGACTCGGGATTTTGACCGGGTTCGGACCTCGGCTCGAACCCCACCCCATGCATACGATGTAGCATACGTATATACCTTAAAATACGGATATAATACCTGTTTTATCCGGACATAGCCTTATGGTAGGTGCACGTACACGGTTTGGGCACTCCCGTCTCTTCTGACACTGGCTCGAACTTGTCGGGCCAGCCGGTGTTTAAGGTCACCCGTGCCATCATAGCCCATAAGGAACCCGCTCTAATATCCTCTGGCTCGGTTCCTGCATGGTTAAACCGGTTCAACCGCAGAATCAGACCGGGTTTAAGAAGCGGGGCATTACAACTAGTGTAACGTGGGGAACTACTCCCAGTTTCTAGGAAATGTAATCCGAAATGCTCGCAAGGAAGAGTCCTACCACCCCCCAAACATGGAACAACCGACGATCCAGGAGCCCAAGGAGTTCACGCCAAGAGCAAATATCCCAGGAATCAGGAATATTCGTGGCATCAAGAGGAGCAAGTAACCGACCAAGAAGGGACTCTTTTTGACCAATCCTTTGGGATCGTTGCCTATAAAAAGCAAGGTAAGCCTCAGGAACAAGGGATCACTCTTTTTCACAAGAAATTCTCTTAAGTAACTGTTGTGGGGAAAATCTGACTTGGGCATCGGAGAGTCCCCTGTCGGGTCAGCCGGCTCTGTTATGTCCTCTCATTCTGTGCAGGACTAGTGCGGAAGATCAAGTCTTGCGAGGAAGATCACCTGGTCAATTTTTACCGCACCAATAAGTTTTATCTTTATATGTACATATATATATATATAAAAAAAAAAGAAAAAAAAAAAACACCGAACTAATGAACCCCATACTGAACTGATAAAAGCCCATTAATCCAGCCCAATATAAATTGTAAACCGAACTAAAGCCAAAATTGATTGAAACTGATCCTCATCTTATCTCATCGATTTGGTTCAGTTGAACCTGAAGTTCGGTTCAACCTGACCAAAACCAGACTGAGCTGATATGCAGCTGCTATGCAGTAGAGTCGTAGATCCTCCACATCCCTTAAATTGGGACCATCACACCTTTGTCCATTTGTGATGACATAATATCATGAGTTAATTACGTATTGATGTAAAACTTTATAGGATAGGGTTAGGAGTTAGGAGCCTCCGGACCGTTGATCCATGTAACAAATGGTAAGTCCCACTTAACTGTCGATTCGAGGAAGTTAAACGTGGCAGATATTAAAAGGGTAATAAGCCTACGTGTCTTAGGGAAACATATATTGAAAATTTTCAAAAGTTTGAACTGTGTTTTGGCGGCTGGCGACTGATTGCAACGCTGCTCTAATACAATTGTCACAGTGCAATTCCATTTACACGTTTGTTTTTTTACAAAACTTTTATCAGGGAATATGGGCCCACCATTTTTTCTAGGTCTTTCTTCCATAATAGATGTTTACCCTTGATAAGCGGCATCGATATATAAAGTCCAAATCATTATCAAAGCTCCATGCACCGCTTCACTGGCATCTATAAAAACTCAATCTTGTTTCACATTTTTCGTAGAGTTCTCAATTTAGCTTGACAAATTACAAATAAGATGGCTTTTTGCGTGGGTTGTTTGGTTGGGTGCGTGTTTATCGTCGTAACTTTGATTCAGGAAACGTTTGCTGGGACAACCCACATTGTCAGAGGCAGTATAGGATGGACTGTTTCTCCTTCTGGCTTCTCATATGGTACATGGGCTGCCAGTCAAAAGTTCATTGTAGACGACAAGCTATGTGAGGATCTCTCTCTCTCTCTCTCTCTCTCTCTCACACACACTCACAGATTCTGATTAATACACATACTAAACATTCATCTCATCAAGTTTATGATATCATCATTAAAGTTTTATTGTGCTATCTATAAATTTGCATAGATAAAAGATTGTTGGATTTCACAATAGCCGATGTAATAATCCCATACCGTATTAGATGTGTGAGTTTTTTTGTTTTTTTTTGCTAACAACAGGTATCTAGGTCTTGGGCCTAACTAATCCCACGGGCTCATACTGACCCCACAATCACATGGATTGGATCATACCAGGGTATAAGTAATTTAATGTGAAAGCTTATCAAGTCCTCAGACATTCTCTTTGGCTAGCTGCTCCTGTGCACTGTGTAGAGAACACTATTTTGTGTGAAAATCGTAATTGTACCAATGCAGTGAGCATCAAGTGACTGAGAATCTCTTGGGACATGTGCCAAGGTGCTCTCAGTCACCGCTCTGAATCTTCCTAATGTTCACCGCACCTCAACCTTTCACCACAGAGAATGTGAACTTATTGTGGTAAAACATCAACCACCTCTTCCGTTTTATTTCTATTAGCCCATAAATAAGTGAGACCCACTATTTTACTTTTTATTCACCCTTTTGTTTTTAATGATCTTATTTTTCATCTTCCTTTCTCCTTCTGTTCATTTTAGCACTGTGCCTGATAAGAATACGATCCCTGATTAAAACATTTCCGCTAAATGGCAATTTCTTAGTCAATACATGTTCCTGCAAACATATTTTGAGTCGTAATTAAGTAAAACAAAAATAAATTAGAAAAGATAGAGAGCTCTCCCGATCAGTCGATCTTCTTCTGCAAAAGGGGCTTAGAAGAAGACTCTATTTTCGACTTTTCCGATGACGACAAGCAGGGGAGGAGGTTTTCAATACCCGAGAAAAGAGAATCAGTGAAAGTAGTTGAAGAAACGAGAGGAGAAAGACGACCTATACCCAACAACACGAAAGCCTAATACCCTAGGCTATATACCAGAATAAGCTAGGTTAACAAAGGGGAGAGATCTACCTGCAACTGCAAGCAGCTCCCTGTCCTGTCCCAAGCTCTTCAAAAAAAAAAAAAAAAAATCAATGTCCTCTCCAATCTTACGAACGAATCACGATTAACGCTCTTGAGGTTATATTCAATGGTCTGATGGGATGGACTGCAGATGATGGGTTTGCAGGGTAGGGCAGGTGGGGTTGCTGGAGTACCAGAGGGCTTTGCGAGGGTGGGGTTGCACAGGCGGGATAGGCTGGGCGGGGTTATCTTGTTAGCAAAAGGAGATGAAAAGGAAGATGAAGAAGAAGAGAATCCATTACCTAAACAATGTGAACCACTGATTCAGGTACAAGATACTGTCATTATCATGTAGAAATGTAATCTTAAAAGCGGTGCAGAACGTAATGAAAAAGATTGTTCTCACACCTCTTAGAATTACTTACAGAAAAAATAAATCTTGCAACAAATGTTTAGATCTTAATTTGAAAAATATAAAACTGTCCTTAAATAAAAAAAAAAAAATCGAATAGGAGATGTCCCCTACAATCTCTGCTGTGCAAGGGTTTCTTGAAAAAAATTTCATTGCTGCCTAATTGTAACCCCATGGTAGTAGCCAAGGGAATAAAATCCCAGTGGTAAATTTGAAAATTCTCACCTTGGATGAATTTTTTCACTTTTATCCCTGAGATTCCACTCCCCTTTACCATGCAGCAGCCAAGTATACTCCTTGCCCCTTGCAATCCCATAGTTCATTTAATGACAAGAGGGACCGCTGTTCTATTTTATGGGACACCTGTACAGATACGAAGAGCAGTTACACTCTACAGAGGATTTGGACTCGGATAAGAAAATAATAGTAAGGTCATAACGAATCACCCACCCAAAAGTAGGTTCATTATTATTATTATTAATTTTTTTTTTTTTTGTCTTTATTTCCCCAGTTCATTCTCATGGTCTCTGATTCTCTGCAGACATTACTTGAATAACCAAAACTTCCTAATTTGGTGTTTTTATATTGATCTGCAGCTTTCAACTTCACAACTGGGGTGCACGACGTAGCTGAGTTCTCAAAAGCTGATTATGAATCTTGCATAAAGAAGAACCCCATCTCTTTTGTCTTCGGATCACCACTAGAACTCAGAATTGATACCGCAGGAGAACACTACTTCTCCTGCACCGTTGACAAACACTGTGAAAAGAAGCAGAAACTGGCAATTACGGTCCTCGGGTCCTCTTCTCCCACCTCGCCACCAGCTTCTAACTCTGCCTCTTCTCATACTGTTGGTGGCGTCTCTCTTCTTCTGATATCCACGGTCATGGCTTTCTTTTATTAGAAAGTTTTATAGATATCAAGTTCTTATTCATTATTGTGAAACCTTTAGTGTAATTTTGGTTATTTTAGGTATTTGTATTCTTTAGTACAGTTACATGTAAAGCCGATCCTATTTAGTTGAGAGTTGGGATAAGGCTGAGTTGTTGTTGCAGTTATTCTACAGAACAATTAGATCAATAAATTAAACTAATTAATTATCTTAATGACCCCATTTTTATTGGATTGTACGGTTTTAAAAATCCGGAATCGAACAAATGAATTGGCTTGTGTCTAATCTGACCAATTTCCCATTGATTCTGCTACGTTAATAGATAATTCTGGCCGATTTCGGTTGATTCGGATTGGGATGATTTTATTTTTTAAGGCATGGATGAATTTTGTAAAATGAATACCTGACTTGCAACCAATCAAAGGTTTTGGTTTTGGTTTTGGCTTTTATTTTTATTTTTATTTTTATTTTATTTTATTTTATTTTTATTTTTTTAATTTTTTTTGAAGCATCAGAAGGAAGAAAGGAAGAAAGAAGAGAAAAAGGAGAAGAAAAATGGATAAGTTTGAAATTGAACTTTTAAGTCTATGTCTCTTTTGCATTCTGATAAGAGAGTTTGGTTCCATATTGCATTTTGAAATTTGATTTTTTCTATTTTCTTGTTTTAAAATTAATTTTTTATTCAATTCTATTATGAGAATGTGCACTGTTTAAGAACCATCAATTTTGGAACTTAATTGTGCAAAGATTGAAGCTTTCATATGCAAACAAAATATCTATGGTACCATGTGTTGCAGTAAGAAATTGCCTTAGGTTGTTTTTGTGTCTTGCACAAAGGAACAAACACAATAGAGTAAATGTCGAAGTGATTCGGCCGAGAACTCTCCGATGCCTAAATTAGATCTCTCTGCAAATAATAATGGAAAAGTTTTGATTTGATTCCCTTTTGGGGGGGGGTTACATTAGTATTTATAGGAGATGGCTGAATAGAGGCGAATATGGAGAGTCCCATTTTGGCAAGTATTTTATTCTTGGTAGGAGATCTCCTAGGAGAGTCTTATTAGGAAACCGGTTCCTTGCTTGGACATTCCATAGTTGGATCACGGATCTTTTGAAGAGATCGTTTCCTTGTTTGGTTCGGATTCGTATTCGAGTGGGTCTCTTAGAGAGAGTTTTCGTGTGCTTCAAGTGATCATAAGATTTTGTTGAGCTGAGTATACATTTGCTAAGCTGGTAGAGAATCCTCTTGTGGGGAAATTTTCTTCTTTATCTACGATTCTCCAAGCGCTAATAGCTCGGTCACTTGGTTGAGCGCTGGTAGCTCGGTTGCTCAATTGACCAATGTAGCTTGGTTGCTCGGTTTCTCAATGTAGCTTGGTTGCTCAATTACTCAGTTGCTCAGTGTAGGTCGCTCTTTATAGATGATCTACGGTCACTCTTCAGGAATGAGCTATGGTCGCTCTTCCGGGATGACCTACGTTCACTCTTCAAGGATGAGATGCGGTCTTTCTTCAGGAATGACTTACGATCGCTCTTCTGGGATGACCTACGGTCACTCTTCAGGGATGAGCTATGGTTGCTCTTTCGGGATGACCTACAATTGCTCTTCAGGGATAAGCTACGACCACTCTCCAGTAATGAGCTATGGTCGCTCTTCCAGGATGACCTAAGGTCGGTCTTTAGGGATGACCCAAGATCGGTCTTTTGGGATGACCTAAGGTCTCTCTTCAAGGATGAGCTATGGTCGTTCTTCCGGGATGACCTAGCATCACTCTTTCGTGATGGCCTAAGGTCTCTCTTCAGGGATGAGCTATGGTCGCTCTTCCAGGATGACCCGTGGTCACTCTTCCGGGATGACCCATAGTCGCTTCTCAGGAATGACCCATGGTCGCCCTTCAAGAATGACCGACGGTCATTCTTCAGGGATGAGTTACGGTCACTCTTCTGGGATGACCTACAATCTTTTTCCAAGGATGAACTATGGTCATCCTTTCGGGATGGCCTATGGTCGCTCTTTAGGTATGGCCTACGATCACTCTTCTAGGATAACCCATTGTCACTCTTCAAGGATGATCTCCTGTCGCTCTTCCGAGATGACCCATAGTGTCTTTTTTGGGCTCATAGTCAGCCATTGGGAAGCATGAGCAATAGCCTTCCCTTTCTGTATAAGCTCACAGCCCAAACCTAGTTTGGATGCATCACTGAATCCTTGGACCGATCGGAATGGTCAAAATTGGAGTTGTTACCAATCTTTGTCTAAACTCTTAGAAACTCTTCTTGCATGCATTAGACCACTCAAATTTCATGCCCTTCCATGTCAGTCAGGTCATTGGCGCCAAAATGCATAAGAAGTTCTCAATAAATCTCCCATAGTATCCGGCCAATCCTAGAAAACTACTGATGTCTACTACACTCCTAATAATGACTTCACCTTTCTGGGTCAACTTCAATACCCTTATTTGATATTATATTGTCTAGGAATGACACCTGAGGAAGTCAGAACTCACACTTACTAAATTTGGCATATAGTTTCTTCTCTTTAATACACTGTATCAAAACTCGCATATCGCACATTGGCCAAACTGTATACTATGTCGAAGCCTAATCTAGCACATATACAATCAGTATAGCCATATAATAGTGGAAATTGCATATCAGCCACACTGCATGCCATGTCCAAGTATGACTACAGCGCACACGGTATAAAAAATTGTACAACAGTCACACTACATATCCATAACCATATCTAATGAGCACCCAATAGATGATGCAATTCAAATTGTGGTGATCATGGTACTAGGATTCCCATTGGCCACACCAGATCCCACACATACACAATCAATCAATAATTCACAATAAATAATGTTCAATAAAGCGTGCATGTTATAAAATCATAAAAGCACATACTTGCAATGGCATACACCAATTCTAAAGTTAAAACACTCTAAAAGAAAGTCAAGCAACCACTCACCTTGTTTTTTTATCGGGTGAGTTAATTCCTTAAGTGTAGATACTTGAATCAAACCCTGCTAGGCCTCACCGAACGTGATCGTATCTATCTTAGTTGTTAACAAGCGTAACATGAGTGTCTAAGAGGGTCCCCAAGTAGGTCCCTCAATGTTCCACAAAATTGTCAATTTGACATTTCAATAAGACCCTCCGATAGATGTCCACAGGTAGGTGACAGTTCCTGTCAGTGGGTCCTAGTAATGAGGTGCACAGAAGTTGATTTAGATAATTAGACCCACCAAAAGTTGGCCACCAGTTAGTAATGGTCCTACCGATGGTAAACCTAAAAGTTTTTGAACTTCACAGGGCTTCATCGTCTCCGGTTAGATTGGCGGGATTTGTTCCATGGGTTCCTTAGAGGGTCTTCCCACTTTTTATTCAAACTCGACTGATCGTATTTCTACTGAGCCATTGAGGAGTTACACTGAATAAACGACAAAAACCCTAACTCTCCATTTAGGCCAAAATGATCATGGAGATTGGGTAGCTCATTTTGAGCTCAGGAATCATATGGGGGAATGCAATGTGAACTATCCCAGGCACCGAAAGTTATTAGAGGTTGAGGTGTACCCATCCAACCTAGAAAAACTTGATTCACTACCTATTCAAAACCGCAATATGAAGAGGTAAGAGGTTGGGGAAGGTTCTCTTACCTTCGAGGACAACCGGTAACAAGGGGGGCTACCCGGTAGTCCACTTTCTTCTCTTCCTCCTTGTCCTCCTTTTTCTTCTTCTTTATCTCCCTCTTATGTTTTTTTCATGTGAGAAATGATCCTTAGGGATCATTTCCACCATATAAAGGGGCCTCTTTGCCTATGCACTAGGCCTTGGCCAAAATAGCTCAACCGAGGGGTTGGGTCATATGGATCCACCACTTTGGAACCACAAGGTGTGTAAGTCAAGAAGGTAGGTTCCACGTAGTGTGGAGGCAAGGGTGGAGTAAGCCACTATGCATGTAGCGGGTCCCATAGGCAAAGAATGTAATTTAGCATTGTAAGACCCATTGATGGCCACCAGTAGGTAACTGTCCAGCCGATGGTTACTATAGGTGAATAGTACAGTTGCTATATGTTGGTTTTTAGTTCCTTTTTGGCCAACACTAGGGGGCTCCTAAGGATTTGTGCAAGGCATTTCCATGTCGTTGCTATCATGCAAGGGATTTTTTTTTTGCTTAAGGTCAACAAAAGAATATACTGATATGAAATATAATGAGGAAGGTACAAAAAACCCAGAGGGGTCCTTACATTAAATCCCAACACCCTCCACCTTCGGCATTGCCATCAGTAGAAAAGCATTGAGATCTTAGATATAATCAAGACTCAAGAGAATCTGAATCTAGATTTACCCATAGCATCCCATTCAATATCTGAAATAGAGAAGCTTGGTAGAGTAACCCAATCAAGTGATAAGCCAGTAGCGGCAGCATGTTTTGCCATCCCATCTGCCACAGCATTCACTTCTCGAAAATATTAACGAATTCTCCAACTAATGGAGTTTAAAAATTTCAAGGCCCTCATCCATCGTTGCTTGAATTTTCATGGAATTAAGCAATTCGATACGCACCACCACACCACAGCCCTGAAGTCACACCCAATTTGACACCAATGTAGATTCAAATTCCAAGCAACCCTAATAGCTTCAAAAAAAGCAGTAAATTCAACATCAAAATTCGTTGCCACAACAATAAAAACTGCAAAGCTCATCTGAGCCGCCCCCTTTTTTCCTAACAACTGCTCCCAGAAGATTTTTGTGATTTTCTTTGATTTTGGCTTTGCTCTTGTCAAGTTCAACGGTGCAGAGATCATTAACTCCTTCTTCGACATAATCCCCACTGGAACAATCCTCGATACATCCTACAGAACCAAAATTAAAGTTTCACAACCAAGCCGGCCTCTCTGGTACTGTTATCATACCTCCTACGATTTCCTTCCAATCCATATAGAATATAAAATATATGACAAAGAGGCACACCATATTTGCTTGAACGGAATTCCATTGGATTTTGTCTTTCACCTTGAAAATAGTTCTTGAGTTGAAGGAAAAACCAGCCAATGCACATCAAAAAATTTAAGAAACTTAGACCATACCATCAGCGAGTACCTACATTGCAGAAACAAATGCTCCATAGATTCAGCTTGCTCATAACACAGAGAGCATCTTGATGCCATTGGGATGGAACATTTTACCACATTTTCATCGGTCGGTAATCTACATTGCACCACACGTGTCACACCCCGTTCACACTGAACCGGGCCAGTGACCGAGTTAACACCGGTTAACCCAAACCTGCCAGGATCATCAGATACTGTATTCCACCACAGCATACACACAACTAATATAAACTCCTCAGATCAGCGGAAGACTAAGTTTTACCTGTGAATAATCCCATAATACTTGATACCCGGATAGTGATATAATAATTATATACATTTGGGCCCAAAGGCATGATATTTACACAAAAAGAATAAAATTCAAATATCAAGTACATAAGAAAATCCACCAAAACAATCGAGTACACAACTGCTCGGTATCAAGGCTAGAGCTCACTGGCATCAAGGGTGGAGCCCACTGCATCACATAGAAGAGCTCACTCGGCCTCAAGTGGAGCTCAAAGACGGCCTCAAAGGTGGAGCTCAAGACGGCCTCGAAGCTGTTGTCCCGAGACAACTCTCACACGAAGCAGCAAGGTCGTGCTCTAACTCCTCAGGGTCCACCAGTCCTCATCAGAAACTCGAGTGGGACCCACCCCATGCTCCTCGATGTATGACCGAAAATCATCTAAAAGATGTGTACACGTGGGATGAGCTCACTAGCTCAAGAGTGGTAAGATGGACCACACAGATCCACACATCACAACACATCATATGCACTACATGCCATGCTATACATTTTAAATCACATCCACCTAAGCAACATTACTAAGTCCTCGGTTTTAGTGCTACTACAACCACAGGCGCGATACTCCGGACGACCCGAACTCCCTCCCTGACGCCCATAGGGCTGTCGAGAAGGCCCACCGTGAGTACTCGGAAAAGTAAAGACAATGCCGCCACCGCTCTCAAGAAATGTAAATGACTGAAAATAAAGGTGCTGACTCCAGCAATTTAAAAGCAGTACGATTGGCCCTCTTGAATGTACCACCGGGGTTGCCGACTGTCCTACATGACTCGTCGGGCATTATGTCTAACCGCCACAGTGACTCGACACCCGCGACCACTGCTTCCCCCCAAATGATAACCCAACACCTTAACCCCTGTTGGGAAGGGTCGTAGCATGGGATGGTGAGAATCCTACTACCGCATGCTCCTATATGACAATAGTACGATTGCATAGTGCCTCCGTGTCCCATTCCACGGGCCACCAATGCATTCGTTTCCAAGCCGACTACGGCATCTAGTCTATCAATGCATCATGCACAATGATGTCCACATTCAACATATAAACATCTCATTCAATTGGCATTTAGAAAGTAAACATAGCACATATGCATAACAATGTGAGAAATGACTAAACTACATAGCATATTCATGATGGCATGACTAGACTAGATATAATTAAATGAATGCCACACAAATGCCTTGAAACAAGGCCAAACGTCCTCTCCCCACTTACATCGAGCGCATAAGGATTCCCTTGTGCAGGGTGAGATCCTGTGCGAATCGGGTAGCATTTGGTGAACCTAACATAATTGAGCGAGGTTAGTACTTCACCATTTTAGGATCAAAATTAATGCGATCCGACGATAAAATCATGTTTAGAACATTAAAAGAAGGTCACACGCCCGATTTGGGTTCGATCGGACATAAGGATCACCTTCGGGGCCACACGGGTGGGTCAGACAGGTGGGTAGTCTGGCCCACCGGTCCTACCCACCGGTTGGGACCGACGGGTAGGGGCCCACGGTATGGCCCGCGGTTGGGCTCGAAGGCCCCCGCTTCTCGTGGGTACCACAGGGGTAGGGGCCCACCGTTGTACCCACGGTCTTAGCGGAAACACCTGTTCTTCCCAACTTTCTCCACTCTTTGGGGATTCAAATGGGGCTTTTCCCCACCCATTCTTCACACCTTCAAGGTCCTATAGGATGGTTCTAACCTAGATCTAGGTTAGATTCAAGTGATGGGAAACCATCTTACCTTCTTTGCTCAAGAACGACTTCAAACCCTCCAAATCACTTCAAACTCACAATGCTTCTTCCACCTTGTCAATGTCTCTTCAAATCCTTCAAGATCAACACATAAATCATCTATTAAACCTTAGATTCGTCATTTCAAAGGGGATTTACAAGATCTCAAGAAACCATACTCGAATCAAGGGTTTAAAGCTTGGGTATGGTGAATGTTCACAAAACCCAACTTTGCTTACCTCTAATCAGATCTAGAGTTGAAGATCACTCTCCGGCTCGGAATGGGAAGATCAAGCTTCGGCGCCGCTGAAATCCCTCTTTTCTTCCTCTTCCTTCTCTTCCCTTCTTCTTCCCTTTTCTTTTCTCTCTCCTCTTTACTATTCTCACCAACGTACGGGTGACATAAATGGAAAGAAAAGAAAACATAAAGCTATATATATAATTCCTAATTAAGTGAATAGTGCACATGGATGGGTCACTCAGGTGGGTGGGTGCACCCACCTGTCCTACCCACCTGAGGGCCAAAACTTGGGATTTTGACCGGGTTCGGGCCTCGGCGCGAACCCCACCCCCGGCATACGATGTAGCATACGTATATACCTTAAAATACGGCTACAATACTTGCTTATCCATACATAGCCTTATGGTAGGTGCATGTACACGGCTTGGGCACTCCCGTCTCTTCTGGCACTGGCTCGGACTTATCGGGCCAGCCGGTGTTTAAGGTCACCCGAGCCATCATAGCCTATAAGGAACCCGCTCTAATTTCCTCTGGCTCGGTTCCTGCATGGTTAAACCGGTTCAACCGCGAAATCAGATCGGGTTTAAGAAGCGGGGTATTACATTACCCCCCCTTCTGAAAAATTTCGTCCTCGAAATTGCGTACCTGGTTGATCAAATAGATGAGGGTACTTGGCTCGCATTTCTTCCTCTACCTCCCAAGATGCTTCTTCAAGTGAGTGACTAGCCCATCGCACCTTTATATAGGAAATGGAGCGGTTGCGAAGGGTTTTCACCTTCCGGTCCAAAATTTCTACTGGCTATTCTGTATAGGTCATATCAGCTTCTAGGTACTCTGGTTCCACGGGTAGTACATGAGATGGATCATGCACGTATCTCTTCAGCATGGATATATGGAATACATTGTGAACATCCCCAAGTGAAGGTGGCAGAGCAAGCATGTAGGCTACTGAGCCAACCCGGGATAAGATCTCAAATGGTCCAATGTATCTTGGGCTCAACTTCCCCTTTCTGTGAAACCTTTGCAAACCTTTAGTAGGAGAGATCTTGAGAAATACCTTTTCTCCTGGCTGAAACTCAATATCTTTTCTGCGGGTGTCCGCATAGCTCTTTTGACGGGACTGAGCTGCTTTAATCCGCTCTCTAATAACGTCGACTTTGTCACAAGTCATCTGTATCATCTCAGGTCCTAACATTCGACGTTCACCTACCTCATCCCAATACAAAGGAGTCCTGCATTTTCTGCCATATAATGCCTCATACGGAGCCAT
This sequence comes from Macadamia tetraphylla, assembly GCA_022985045.1. NCBI lineage: Eukaryota > Viridiplantae > Streptophyta > Magnoliopsida > Proteales > Proteaceae > Macadamia > Macadamia tetraphylla. Next base: position 27,449,661 of record CM040964.1, on the reverse strand, counting down.
CCCAATTGTAGCTTGGTAACTGTTATTATATGCAAACTCCATAAGAGGTATATATTCTTCCCAACTGCCACTCATCTCCATTGCACATGCCCTGAGCATGTCTTCTAATATCTGTATGGTTCGCTCCGACTGACCATCCGTCTGTGGGTGAAAAGCAGTACTCAAATTCAGCTGTGATCCCAAGGCACGCTGTAAGCTTTTCCAAAATCTGGAAGTGAACCTTGGGTCCCTATCTGAAACAATGCTTACTGGCACTCCATGTAATCGCACTATGTTGTCCATGTAAAGTTGTGCTAGTTTGGTCATGGAGAACTTGGTCTTGATAGGAATAAAATGAGTAGTCTTGGTAAGCCGATCAACGATCACCCATATTGCGTCCATTCCCTTAGGCGTACTTAGTACTCCGATGACGAAGTCCATCGTAATCCTTTCCCACTTCCATTCTGGTACTGGGAGTGGCTGAAGAGTACCATAAGGTCGATGCCTCTCAGCTTTTACTTTCTGGCAGGTAAGATAAGTCGTCACATACAAGGCTATGGTGACTTTCATGTTTGGCCACCAAGAACTTTGTTTGAGGTCTTTGTACATCTTGGTACTTCCGGTGAAGTGAGTACTTGAGTGTGTGCTTCTCTCACTATCTTGTCTTGTATATCCAAATCATCGGTACACACAATCTGTCTCGAAACATCAATGCCCCATCACTGGCTAAAGTAAAATCTGGGTCGTTCATAGTTTGATCTTGAACCTTAACTCTGATCCGCTGCAATTCAGGATCCAAAGTTTGCTTCATTATCACCTCTTGCCTAATTGCGGATGCACTCAGAGAGCCGCAAGGATACAATCAACCATTTAAGGTTTTTCGGTTGAGGTTCAAGCTCTAAGGTTGCCCCCTTTATATAAGAGGGTTTCGTCCATTAGCATCGCCTCTTGCACGAGTGGTGGACTGACTGCTAAGTATAAGAGCGACACAATCTGTGTCTTCCGACTCAATGCATCTGCCACTATATTAGCCTTGCCGGGATGATACTGAATGTCGCAGTCATAATCCTTCATGAGTTCAAGCCATCTCCTCTGTCTCATATTCAAATCCTTCGGGTGAAGAAGTACTTCGGCTTTTGTGATCCTCGATATCTCGACTTCTCCCCATACAAATAATGTCGCCAGATCTTAAGGGCAAAATGATCAGCTAGTTCTAAGTCATGAGGGGTAATTCTTCTCATACTCCTTTAGTTGTCGGGATGCATACGCTATTACCTTACCGCGTTGCATGAGATCACAACCCAAACCAACTTTGGAAGCATCGGTATAAACTGTCATTCCACCTGTGCCTTCAGGAATAGTCAGCACAGGGGCAGTCACCAGCTTTTCTTTCAATTCTTGGAAGCTCTTCTCACATTCCTCTACCCATTCGAATTTTACACCATTTTTAGTCAACTTGGTCATTGGCACTGAGATCCGAGCAAAATTCTCAATAAAGCGCCGGTAGTATCCAGCCAATCCCAAGAAGCTTCTAATTTCGGTAACATTCTTGGGGCTTTCCCATTCCACTACTGCTTTCACCTTAGCAGGATCTACTTCGATTCCGGCTTTAGACACTACGTGCCCCAGGAATCCAACTTGTTCAAGCCAAAATTCACACTTACTGTACTTGGCAAACAACTGTTGATCTCTCAACCTTTGTAACACGATCCTCAAGTGTTGAGTGTGCTCCTCTTCGGTCTTGGAGTAGATCAAGATATCGTTAATAAAAACAATTACCCATTTGTCGAGCACATCCTGAAATACTCGATTCATTTGATCCATGAATGCTACCGGTGCATTGGTTAACCCGAAAGATAACACTAGGAACTCATAGTGACCGTATCGAGTCCTAAATGCTGTTTTGGGTATATCATTGCTCTTTATCTTGAGCTGATAATAGCCGGACCGAAGGTCTATCTTTGAAAATACTCTGGCTCCCTGCAACTGATCAAATAAATCATCAATGCGTGGCAATGGATACCGGTTCTTAATGGTTAGCTTATTCAACTCCCGGTAATCTATGCACATACGCAAACTACCATCCTTCTTCTTGACAAACAACACCGGGGCACCCCAAGGTGAAACACTTGGGCGAATAAACCCCTTTTCTAATAATTCCTGCAACTGCATCTGCAACTCCTTCAATTCAGCTGGTGCCATCCTGTATGGAGCCTTAGATACCGGAGCTGCTCCAGGAGTCAAGTCTATGGCAAACTCCAACTCTCTATCAGGTGGTAAATGCATCAGATCATCTGGGAAAACATCGGGAAACTCTTTAACCACCTTTACCTCTTCTAGAGGTGTAATCCTTGCATCAACATCAAGTACCGATGCCAAGTAACCATGACATCCACTTTCTAGCAATTTTACCGCTTGAAGAGCAGAGACAAGGACCTTCTTCACTCTTTTCATGGGATCTGCTCGGTATACCAATTCTTTCCCTTCGTCATCTGTCACCCTTATCAGCTTTTCAGCACAGATCACATTAGCTCAATGAGCCGACAACCAATCCATACCCAATATAACATCAAAATTCTGCATATTAAACTTAATGAGTTGTGCATCAAGATTCTTCCCACTAATTTCCACTGGGCACGGCCCATACACTTCCTTCAACTGTGCAACTTTACCAGTAGGCATACTAACAATCATTCCATGGTCTAGGATCCTGGGTGACACCCTAAGTTTCTCTACAAATCTCTTAGATGCGAATGAATGAGTAGCTCCTGAATCGAAGAAAACATAGGCTGGTATGCCTGATATGGGTAGGATACCTAGTATAACAATGCATATAATTTCAGCAGGTCATCAATATTAATCATAATGAATTTCTTAATTTAAAATGTACCTGCAACTACTTCTGTACTGGCCTCAGCTTCCTCGGCTGATAGAGCATACATCCTTCCCTGCGGTTGATTCCCTCGAGGTAAGGGAGGTCGGTACGCAGAGGGCTGACTGGAGGGCAAAGCTGGTATGGCCCGACAGTCTTTCGCATAATGCCCATATGCATGGCAGTTAAAGCAACGAATCTGAGATGTCGGAACTGGAGCGGGGCCCCTCTGCACTTGACCCGTTGCAGATGGAGGTCGAGGTGGCCTTGAGCATGAGGTGCCACACTAGTGTTGCGAAAAGAGGTGGAACCCAACCACCAATGCCTAGGAGGGTAGCCAGATGGCCTATAGGGCTGCCTATACATAGGCCCGTAATCGTATGATCCGGTATGCCTTGGAGGAATTTCCCATATCCGGGAATGGATTTGTTCTCTTCCACAGTCCAGGAGTGAGGGACTGTTCACCCTTTTGCTTATCTTCCATGGTCTTGGCCTTCTGCACAATCTGGCCATATTCGGTCAAATCTAAGACCTCAAGTACTGACCCAATAGAGGCTTTTAGGCCTTTTAGGAACCTTGCTGCCTTCTCTTCAGCTGTCCTCATATGCCTTGGGGCAAAATGGAACAAACTCTCGAATTGTTGTTGGTACTCAGGACAGCCTTACCTCCTTGAGTTAAGGCCATGAACTCCGCTCCTTTCGGTCTCTGAAACTGCGCGGATAATGGTTGTCCAAGAACAACTCCTTGAACTGCTCCCAAGTGGGTTCTGGATGAACAGCCAACAATATAGGCTTGGAGGCTTGCCACTAAGAATTTGCCTCTTTCTTGAGTTGCAAACCAGCACAAATGAGTTTCTGTGCATCCGTGCACTCAAGCACCTCAAATATCTTCTCTAATTCTTGGATCCATTGATCCGGTTCTAAAGGATCACTCCCCACCTTAGAGAATATAGGTGGTAAGTTCCTCTTGAATGACTCCACTACCCTTGACGTATTACTCGCCGTCGGGAAGTTAGGAGCATAGGCAGGATAGTAGGAGTATGGAGGAGGCATCCCATATTGAGGAACACCGAATGGTGGGATTGGGAGTGTAACTCCCGCTTGTGGTCCCGTTCCCGACCCTACAGGCGGGTCCTGTGGAGTGAGTACCCGGGGAGGTTGACCCGATTGAGAAAAGTCCAACTGTTGCTGGATAGCAGTCATAAATGCTTGCTGTTGCTGAAGCATTTGTTACTGAAAAGCTTGTTGGGACTGCTGAATTATAGTAGCAACATCTCCGTGTAATGACCGTGGAGGGTCCGGAGGTAGTCAAAGTGGGTCCCCATGTGCCCCACCGACCAAGGGTCTCGGAGATAGTGGAGGTGAGGTACGCCCACGAGCGGACCTCCGGGATTTTATGGTCGACGACGGAAGAGGACCCCATGAGGTACCTCGGCATTACTACCGGATCTGGTACGAACCATCGTATCCCTGTACCTGGAACATATCACACACCATACTGGTTAAACACCGCAGAATTGATTTTGGCACACAAGTTTATGCCATCACATAAGATGTTGCAGTGTATGATAGCCTGTAAATAACCAGCTTAATTCCAAGATACAGGGCAAAGGCCCCAACAGACATGTCAATGGTCCCACCTGACCATAGCACATTAATCATAGGAATAATAATCAATAATGAGGATCAATGTAATCATGCTAGGAGGAGAGAAGGGAAAAAGAAAAAAAATTTTAAAATTTCCCAATTTTCACAACTGGTGGGCTGCACCGGCGGGTAGGGGCCCACCGGTCGAGCCCACCGGTCCTAGTGCCTCACACCCGGGGTGGCACCTGGGTAGGGCCCGCGTTATACCCGCCGGTCTTGCTGTAAAACACGAATAGGGCCCTACAGGCCCTGTTCTGTTTGTCTCTTTCCCCATCTCCTTTCTCTTTCTTCCTTTCTTCCTTGGGCGATCTTGGAGGTCTCCTCGGCGCTTCTACTCGCGAGTCTACTCATCAACTCGGCGCTTTTGAGAAGATTCAACTCTCCCTCCTTCAAGTAAGTTCCTCCTTTTCTTTTCTCAGAATTTCCCTTTTGAGGTAAAATGCATGTGTAGGCTTCACTTTAGGTTGTCCTTCCATATTTTCCTCCGTAGAATAGTATTTCCATGTGATTGTGATGCCTCTACTGTGGTCATTTGTAATTTATTTGGATTTTATCTCTTCATTTGGAGAAAACCCCAATTCGTGCCCTAGGTTTCCAAATTTGGGGGTTTCTTACATTTTTTGATCCTTTTCTCCAATTGATGATTCCTTTGTAATGCATTTCACTTGTTTTGTGCTTGATATGCTTTAGATTTCATGAATCATCCATTATGCTTGGGATCCCCATGTATTTCCATGAAAATCCCTCTTTTTGTATTGGTTGCCTTGATTTTCATCCCATACTTGTACTCATGGAACTCCATAGTCTAATTGGGTATGTTCTTGCACTTTCATGATCCCGCTACTATGGCATTTCGTTCTAGACCTAGGGTTTAAAGCTTTTACTTCATTGTAAATGAGTTGGTGCATTACAATCGAATCCTCTCATGTTAATATGCTCTTTGCCGTTATTTTACTGTTTTGGCATGTTTCTCCTTTGTCGCTTACCGTGCATCATGTCCATAGGTTCCCTATCATTTCTAGCTTGTCGTCGTTTCCATTTTGCGAGTATTCGGGTTTTGGGATTCCCCTTTCTAATGCTGTCATTTTCCATTACTTACTAACCCCACTTTCTTTTCTTATTGCCAGGATGTCATCTCGCTCCGGCAAAGGACCATCTTCTTCTGGCGTTAGACGTAAGACCACCGCTTCTAAGCGGAAGAGTGCGGAGACCAGCTCTTCAGCCCCTCACAGGGAGACCAACTTGCCGTCGACCTTCGACTATGATGAGGAGCACTTCCTTAGTGCAGAGGCAGACCAACCGGCCCAACTTCTCAAGGGGTCAGTGATGATGGAGAAGACCGTGGTAGTGGAGGACTTCCACAAGGCTCAGCTTCAGAAGAGGTTCTCAGCATTGGGCTGGGACTCTATTCTTCATGTAGACCGACCATGCTACGAGCTGCTCGTCCGTCGATTCTATTGCAACCTGGAGGTGTCGTATCCGTACGGGGAGTTCACCATTTGCAGCTTGGTGAAGGGGGTGGACATCCAATTGACAGTGGGCACCTTGGCCAGCATCCTGGGTATATCGGCGGTGGGACACCGATACTGCCCTCCTGTGAGTAAGCCTCGGGACCGCTTTATGAGCTGGCGACACCGGACTTCATCTACGAGACCATCTGCGGCAGCAGTAACCGCCCAGAGTCCGAGACGTCTTTCTACCCTGAGGTTCGCTTATTTGCCCGGTTGGTCCAGTTCAACCTGCTCCCCAGAGGAGGTCATCGGAACTAGGTGGGTTTCATGGCGGCTTTCATTGCATTCTGCATTTTCACGGCCACAGAGGGAGGCGGCGAGCACTTGTGCCTCCCCTACATCATTCTCAAGACGATGGAGCACCACACTTCCCACCCTGAGGATGGAGGATTCCCCTATGGTAGGATTCTCACCGGGATCTTCGAGTTCTTCGGGGTGGATCTGAGCGGCGAGGAGGGGAAGGCTCCGGCTGATAGGTTTGACCGGAGTAACCTCCTGAGGATGGGTCTCCAGACCCTCATGGATTCACCTCCTAGATCGAGAGCTCAGAGAGGTAGGGGTAGGAGGGCTGCCCCTATGGAGGATGTCCACATGGAGGAGGAGTCCAGTGAGGAGGATGAGGATTACATTCCTCAGGACGAGGAGGAGGATCTGATGGGTGGTGGCATCCCTGAGGAGGCGCCTCAGGAGTCGAGAGGTCCCGATCCTAGTTCTTCCAGAGCTGCAGCCTCACCACATGGAGCCCCACCACCTGGGAGTGGTGCCTACGACTTCGAGGGCATGACGTCCTCCATGCGAGCCTTACAGGATGGCCAGGTTCAGCTACTGAGATGGCTGGACGAGATTGCCTCCAGGGAGGAACGCATTCTGGAGAGGCAGGCCACCTTGGAGGATTCTTTCCTCCGGCTGGGTCAGGACTAAGACACCATGGCCAACGCTATCTCAGTAGATTTTGGCCGGCTTCGGAGGGAGGTACGGCTGGTGAACGCGAGGTTCGATTATTACGATCACCGCCTCAACGTCAACTCTAGGCCTCCGGCGAACGTGGTGATCATTGATGATGATGACGACGACCAGTGAGGGCTTGGCTCGCCCACACCAGCTGTTTATCCACTTTCTCTTTTGTAGACCTTATTGTATACTCCATTTATTCCCATTCCTTGTATTTGTACTGTAATTGGGCTCATTTATGGAATAATATCTTTTGATAGTGGTTTTTGTGGTGAATTCATTTGTGGAGTACTTGTGTGGTTTGGTTGTGGTGTATTTTTCTACTTGTGATCATTGTCATTTCATATTATCTGTTGTTTATCAGGTGTTTGTGTATAAATTTTTGGAAATCCCATTTTACGCCGTTATGCTGCCGAATTTTCGTCAAACTAGTACTCTATAGGTTATATCACCAACCTAATTACCTTTTATCTATACTCACGCATGCCATGAATGCAATATATAATGCAACCCTTTTCAGTACTTCATTCTTTGGCTTTTATTCTTTAAAGCTTTTATATTAACCCAACCCCATTTCCCTATTATAGAGTCTATGGGATTCTAATGGTATGCTGTGAGTGGAGCAGAGCATCAAGCTCTGATACCACCGTTGTCACACCGCTCACACTGAATCGGCGTGACCGAAAGTTAACATCGTTAACCCAAACTGCCAGATCATCGACATCAGTATTCCACCACAAGATACGCACAACTAATATAAACTCCTCGGATCGCGGAAGACTAAGTTTTACCTGTGAATAATCCCATAATACTTGATACGGATAGTGATATAATAATTATATACATTTGGGCTCAAGGCATGATATTTACACAAAAGAATAAAATTCAAATATCAAGTACATAAGGAAATCCACCAAAACAATCGAGTACACACTGCTCGGTATCAAGGCTAGAGCTCATCGACATTAAGGTGGAGCCCACTCGGCATCACATAGAAGAGCTCATCGGCCTCGAAGTGGAGCTCAAGACGGCCTCAAAGGTGGAGCTCAGTCGGCCTCGAACTCTGTCATGAGCACAACTCTCGCGACGAGGCCAGGCTGCGTGTCTAACTCCTCGGGTCCACCAGTCCTCATCGAAACTTCGATGTGGGACCCACCCCATACTCCTCGGATGTATGACCAGTAAAATCATCTAAAAGGGTGTACACGTGGGATGAGCTCACTAGCTCAAGAGTGGTAAGATGGACCACACAAAGATCCACACATCACAACACATCATTTGCACTACATGCCATGCTATACATTTTAAATCACATCCACCTAAGCAACATTACTAAGTCCTCGGTTTTAGTGCTACTACAACCACAGTGCGCGTATACTCCGGGTATGAGCCACGAACTCCCTCCCGCGATACGCCCATAGGGCTGTCGGAGAAGGTCCACCGTGAGTACTCGGAAAAGTAAAGACAATGCCGTCCACCGGCTCTCAACAGAAATGTAAATGATTGAAAATAAAGGTGCTGACTCCAGCAATTTAAAAGCAGTACGATTGACCCTCTTGAATGTACCACCGGGGTTGCCGACTGTCCTACATGACTCGTCGGGCGTTATGTCTAACCGCCACAAGGACCGACACCCACCGCTTTCCCCAAATGATAACCCAACACCTTAACCCCTGTTGGGAAGGGTCGTAGCACGGGATGGTGAGAATCCTACTACCGCATGCTCCTATATGACAATAGTATGATTGCATAGTGCCTCCGTGTCCCATTCCACGGGCCACCAATGCATTCGTTTCCAAGCCGACTACGGCATCTAGTCTATCAATGCATCATGCACAATGATGTCCACATTCAACATATAAACATCTCATTCAATTGGCATTTAGAAAGTAAACATAGCACATATGCATAACAAGGTGAGAAATGACTAAACTACATAGCATATTCATGATGGCATGACTAGACTAGATATAATTAAATGAATGCCACACAAATGCCTTGAAACAAGGCCAAACGTCCTCTCCCCACTTACATGTCGATGAGGATTCCTGTTGTGAGGTGAGATCCGTCTTGATCGGGTAGGATTTGGTGAACCTAACATAATTGAGCGAGGTTAGTACTTCACCATTTAGGATCAAAATTAATGCGATCCGATGATAAAATCATGTTTAGAACGTTAAAGAAGGTCACACGCCCGATTTGGGTTCGACGGACATAAGGATCACCTTGGCCACGGTGGGTCGACAGTGGGTAGTCTGCCCACGGTCCTACCCACCGGTTGGGACCGGGTAGGGGCCCGCCGGTTGTACCCACCGGTTGGGCCCAAGGCCCCCGCTTCTCGGTGGGTACCCACAGTGTAGGGCCCACCGGTTGTACCCACCGGTTTTGGCGAGAATCACCCTGTTTCTTCCCAACTTTCTCCACTCTTTGGGGATTCAAATGGGGCTTTTCTCCACCCATTATTCACACCTTCAAGGTCCTATAGGATGGTTCTAACCTAGATCTAGGTTAGATTCAAGTGATGGGAAACTATCTTACCTTCTTTGCTCAAGAACGACTTCAAACCCTCCAAATCACTTCAAACTCACAATGCTTCTTCCACCTTGTCAATGTCTCTTCAAATCCTTCAAGATCAACACATAAATCATCTATTAAACCTTAGATTCGTCATTTCAAAGGGGATTTACAAGATCTCAAGAAACTATACTCGAATCAAGGGTTTAAAGCTTGGGTATGGTGAATGTTCACAAAACCCAACTTTGCTTACCTCTAACTGTAGATCTAGAGTTGAAGATCACTCTCCCGGCGCCGGAATGGGAAGATCAAGCTTCGGCGCCACTGAAATCCCTCTTTTCTTCCTCTTCCTTCTCTTCCCTTCTTCTTCCCTTTTCTTTTCTCTCTCCTCTTTACTATTCTCACCAACGTACGGGTGACATAAATGGAAAGAAAAGAAAACATAAAGCTATATATATAATTCCTAATTAAGTGAATAGTGCACATGGATGGGTCACTCAGGTGGGTGGGTGCACCCACCTGTCCTACCCACCTGAGGGCCAAAACTTGGGATTTTGACCGGGTTCGGGCCCACCCCCGGCATACGATGTAGCATACGTATATACCTTAAAATACGGTTACAATACCTGTTTATCTGTACATAGCCTTATGGTAGGTGCATGTACACGGCTTGGGCACTCCCGTCTCTTCTGGCACTGGCTCGGACTTGTCGGGCCAGCCGGTGTTTAAGGTCACCCGAGCCATCATAGCCCACAAGGAACCCGCTCTAATTTCCTCTGGCTCGGTTCCTGCATGGTTAAACCGGTTCAACCGCGAAATCAGACCGAGTTTAAGAAGCGGGGTATTACAACACGCCTTCCCAAAGTTGACACCCGAGGAGAGATGCCTTTCATCCATATCAATCTTACCCATGGGACCTTCTAAGCTTTTGAACGAAGCCTTTCCCAAGCTGATAACATAGTGAACTTCCCTGACTGAGTAGGAGTCCACATCCTTCTATCCAGCTGATCACCTGAAGCAAAAGGTATTGAAAAATCACATAACATAAATTCTGTATAGTCATTGAAGTCATAGGAGGAAGACATCACTGACCATCCACTATAAAATCAGCCACCTTTGCTTCTAACCTGGCCTCAAGAACAATGTCCATCTCTTCTATAATCGATTTATCTGACAACCATCGATTATACTAGAAAGAGATCTCCATCCCATTTCCAACAATCCATTGCTCATTTGACTCCACAAAGTCCCACATCTTCTTAATTCCTTGCCAAACCGATGAGCATACATAAGATTTCCTTGGAATTTCTGCAGCAGAGAAAAATCGCCCTCTAAGGAAAGCAGTTGATATTGTAGTGTCTCTTTTGATCTGCCAAGTCATCTTAGCCAACATTGCCATATTGACATCTCTAAGCCTCCGAATTCCCAACCCACCTTCCACCTTAGGACGACACACCTTACCTCAACTCACAGAGATAGTCTTTGAGGTATCCGCATCACCACTCCATATAAAGTTACGAATCCATCTCTCCATTAAAGCAATCAAACTAGTAGGCTATAGATAAACTACAAACTTATGAATTCGAATACCACTCATTACTGTTTTAACCAACTCCACACAGCCAGCTAGGGAAAGCATCTGACCTTTCCACCCTGCTAACCGAGCTTTAAATTTATCCACCAATGGAAAGTTGAGATCGTTCTTCACTCTTGCTCTAAAAATCTCCACTCCCAGATGCCTAGTAGGGAATCTGCATTCTGGAATATCAATGATTGCATTGATTCGACACTTTCGCTAGGCTGGAATCTTTCCCAAAAAGAGCTTACTTTTCTCCATAACCTAGCTTGAATAGGACTGATATTTATCCAACAAAGTGCTTAAGATGCTTCACCCCTCTCAAATCAACATTAATGAATAAAAAAATATCATCTGCATACAATAAATGACTTGGAGTAGTCTCACCTCTAGGGACAAGTAGAGGCTCTAGGGACAAGTAGAGGTTGAATCTTCTTTTCCACAGATAGATAATGCAGCCCACGACATAAAACCACTTTAACCAGAATAAATAGAATAGGAGATAAAGGGTCCCCTTGTCGAAGGCCCCTTTCAACCCCAAAAAAACATACCGGGCCTCCATTAATCAGAACAGAGAGTCTGGTAGACCTTAGGATCTCATGCAACTGGTCAATCAAGCCTTGGGAAAAACCAAACCTCCTCAGCACATCAAATAAGAACACCCAATCCAGCGTGTCATATGCTTTATGGATATCAAGCTTCAGAGCAAGTCCCCCACCAAAAATTTTAATGTGCATCACATTTCCATCTCTGAGGCTAAACAAATATTTGAGGAAATCACTTTCCACTCTGGAACGCTCCTTATTCCTGAGAGATTAATTTAGGGAGCAATATATTCATAGACAGCCAAAATATTCAGAATTATTTTAAACCAAAAATTACCAAGACAGATGGGGTGGAAATGACTCACCTTCCTAGCACCTGTGACTTTTGGGATTAAAGTTAAAAAATTCAAGTTTATTCCTTTAGTCACAATATCCTCAGAGAAGAAGTTTCTAACACCCATACGTACCTCATTTCTGACAATATGTCAGCAAGCACGGAAGAGTGCACCAGGAAATCCATTTGGCCCAGGAGCACTGGCAGGATCTAGATCATATACAGCCGCCTTGACCTCCTCCATAGATGGAACCTCTATTAGCCAACGATTGTCATCCTCAGATACAATCGAAGGAATACAACCAAGAATATCAGATGGAGAAACAACCATACTCTTCTTATAAAAGGTTTCATAGTGAGCTGATACATACTCACCAATAGCCGCAGGCTCATTCAACACTTCACCTTCCCCAGTCATAATCTCTTTGATCTAATTTTTGCTTCGTCTTAACTTGGTGGACATATGGAAAAACTTTGTATTTCCATCTCCAAATCGAAGCTATTTCACTCTTGATTTCTCCTCCCAGACCTTCTCTTGCAGATCCAAAGCAACCTCATGTTCCCTCTTTACAGTGATCTCATTAAAAAGCTGATCATTGATCCCATTCTCTTCTATACGAGCAATCGCCCCATCAAGGTTCGCTGTAGACCGATTCACCTCCACATCAGCGTTTGGAAATGCTTCTTTGGCCCAGGCTTTCAAATGGCCTTTCAACCTCTTTAACTTGGCCGCCACCACGTAGAGAGGGGTTCCATCCATCGATTCTCTCCACGATCCCTCCACACATCTTAGAAAGTCATTATGTTCCGTTTAAAAATGTTGCATACGAAAAGGAACATTCACAGGGCATGGAATACCCTCACACGAGATCACCAAAGGGTAATGGTCTGAGTATCCATTAGCAACCACACATTAAGTACATCCTAGAAAAACATTCAGCCACTCCTCATTATAGAGACTACGGTCCAACACCGCCCTCATATTACCAGCTCTGCGATTGTTTGACCCAGTGAATCTGCAGCCCATAGAGACTACAGGAAGCAAACCCGCCGCATCAATCATGGCTACAAATTCACTAGCAGTTCCAACACCAAATTTGCCTGGACTTTTCATAAGAGAAAAGCAAAGCGTTAAAATCCCCTACAACCATCCATGGAATAGAGGGGCCAACCAAAGAACAAAAATCACACCAGAGCTCTCTGCGCTCAACTTTAAAACTGCTCCCGTGAACAATCGATAATAAGAATTTAACCCCATTAACCTCCATTGTAAGAGAGATATGATGGTCTGACGATTTCACTACAGTCAGCCTAGGAGCACCCATCTTCCACAACACCCAAATATTTGGGGCCTTATCCACCTGGGAATTAAAAATAAAATTAGAATTAAAAACCCATCAAATTGAAGAATCTTACCAGGCATTTCTCAGGTAACACCTTTGGCTCTGCAAAACACACCACTTCAGCATCATGTCTCTTAAGTAGAGCACGTAAAGAGGCTTTCACCCTACTGTTCCGAATGCCTCTAATATTCCAGAGCAGTACTTTCATGTAAAACTAAGAGGAGGGGGTTCTAGGGCGAGAAGAACCCCCACTCTACAGAACTTGTCGATCTACCAAGGCCATATCTGGAACACGAGCACTTCTCCATAACATTGTAATGTTACCCCCAACATGAGGAGGGGAAGGACTGCACCCCTGTACCTGCGTAAAGCGATCTTGCGATTCCAATTCAACCTGATGCTCGAGATCATAATGCATAACTACACTTCTCTCATTATCCACACTTGTAACAGTTGTAGTTGAGGGAAGTCGTTGTGCAGTACTTTTTGGTCTAGATACATCCTCAAGCACCACTTCGATTCTACCACCATTCACAAGGCTGGGAACTCCCTCATGAAACAAATGCTGGCTAGACCCCCCCATAAAGCACCATCATCAGGCAATGACCCAAAACATGACGCCATAGCCTTATCCACTATATCTGCCCTAGCCTTATTGGCATTGGCCGATCCTAGCTGCTCACTGCAAGCAGAATCATTCCCCTCCAAGTTGCCCACCAGATTTTCCCCAGGGGATATATTTGGTTCCACTACAACCTCCGGTTGCCTGACCATAGGTCTCCATTCCTTGCATTGCCGCTAGGCACCCACCACTGGCACTCCCCAAGTGTCTTCATCTCGCTACACCACACAAGAATATGCTCTGTGACCATACTGCCTGTAGCGCAACCAATGAACTGGAGTATCTTCAAAAATCGCTGGTTCTTTGAAAACAAAAGACTTTAGCTAACCAGGTTTCTTTCTTTCCACATAGATCTCTTCCAAACGTGGTTCTGAATCATCAATGTCCACACAGACACGTGCAAAGTGACCATACATCGAGTCACGAGTTCTACGGTCAATAGCCACAGGTCGCCCCATTTCTTTAGCCATCGAGAGAATAATCTCCTCATCCCAATACTCCTGAGGGAAATCAGGAAAAGGATTCCATGTAATATTATGAGTAATAGTACTCTGTTGATCAGCATAGAAATCTTGTTTCCACCTCTGAAACCTAATCATCTGACCCTTAACACGGGCAGAACCCCTTTTCCATATTGCAGCCATGTCCATCTCATTCCAAAAACGGAACAACACAAAACCCTTCCCCAGGGATCGAATATCTACAGCCTCTTCAAGATTCCAGTTTTCAGAAATATAAACGCACAGTGCATCCATGGAAAGAGATCTGAGATTTACCCATCCCAATAGCGTATGTTTATGCCGTGAATTTGTGGATCATATGCCCGTTGTGGAATTTTCAGCCTTGTTAGTGCACCATCCTTTACTGTTGTCGACAAACTATCAATCATTGGGAGAGAAGGCCGATCCACCACTACTGCAAAAAGATCGACCAGGCACCCCCTGTCGCTCCTCAAATACCAGCGACTATACCAGCAGCATCTGTTGCTGCACCAGAGGCACCATGGTCTCAGTTTCTTGCACCGTTCCAATAGAAAATCTAGAAAAAGAAGCACTCGTAAGAAGGTGTGATTCTCCAAGGAGGAACGGATCTGAGATCCATTGTTCTGCCCCAAAATTCCATTCACTGCTAGCACCGTGAACCATGTGAGTATCGGAGTCACCCAGAACCACCGGACTCTCTAAGGGAGAATCCTGAATCCCTTCCGTGATCATCGGGCCAAAAATTTAATAGATGAATAAGAAGACTATCTTACCCCCTCATGCAAGGGGATCACATAAGGAGGTGTTCAATCACTTATCGTCTAAGTTTTGGAGGTTTGAATCCCTTCCAGTTCCACCAGCAAGTATCACATTGACATTTAGGGTCATTCTTCACTATCGTGCATTAGATTGTTGCAAGCTAGTAGGTAGTAGAGCTGACGCTCTCAGGGGCATTACCTAGTGATAAAATTTTAAATTTGACAGTATTAGGGCATGGGTGTAACATCCGAAGAACCGAGGCCTCCAACCAACGAGATATTGGTAAGCAGAGTGCTAACTGGGAAGGACTGTATGTAGTCTGCAAGGTAGTATGTCCAGGGACGTATCACTTATCGACTTTAGGGGAAGAAGCCATACCAAGAGCATGGAGCTCGGAGAACCTCAAAAAGTATTACTAGTAACCCACCATGGGTTGGCCGATTGGGTCAAGCTACTAGGACTATTTAAATTGCTTTTCAATTTGTTAATTCAATTTTCTCAACATTCAGTTTCTTTAAATAAAAGTTAAAACTTCACAGCCTCATTTCGGTGTTAACTGTTCTAAGGCGAAAATCCCAACCTACTTCGGTTGCCAATCTGAAAGGCCAACCCCAAGTTGGCGACTAAGCCCAACCTACTTTGGTCGATAATCTCAAAGATCAACCTTGAGTTGGTGACTAAGCTCGACCTACTTTGGTCAGCTAGCTATAAGACTAACCTTGAGTTGGCAACTAAGCCCAACCTACTTCGGTCTGCTATCTAAATGACTAACCCTAAGTTAGTGACTAAAGCCGACCTACTTCGATCGACAATCTAAAAGACTAAGCCCGACTTAATTCGGTCGGCAATCTCGAAGACTAACCCCGACCTACTTCGGTCGAAAATCTCAAAGACTAAACCTGAGTTGGCGACTATGTCCCTACGTTCTAAAGAGAGTGGTCTGGCCTACTTCGATCAGTACATAAAAGCCAACAAAGTCAGAAAAAAAGAATTGACCTCCTTAAAGCTAAATTTGATGAGTCAAGCCATAAAAAACAAGTGGTGAAGAGCCTTCATTACATAAGATTGAAAGGCCAATATACAAAGAAACTGACTAGTACGAAAGGTACCAAGTGGGAGAATTCGTTCCATTACAGCAGCTAAGTAAAAAAAAATAATAAAAAAATAGATGGGTTGCTTCCGAGCGGTGCTCCTCTTATTCTCTCTCCTCCTAAGTATGGGCATTGGCAAGCGCAAAGAGGAAAACATCAAAGTATAGCTGCTCTTTCATGATGAAGTCCCGATGCAAGCACCATAGATGTCCAACTGGAAAGAAGAAACATAGACTTTGAAGTCTTTTGAGGCCTTATAATTCTCGATCGCTTAGTCCCGCTCAACCACCAGCCACCTTTGAGATGATTTAAGTTGGGACTTCAGCTAAGCCACTCGTCGTTCGAAATCTTCCTTGGCCACTTGCTCGTGTTATAGAGAAAGGTCCCCTTATTTAATGCGAGCCTGGTCGGAACTCAAGTCTTCCTTAGCTCTCGAGATAGTCCTAAGGAAAGTCTTCTCCTGTCTTCTCAGCGAAACTTATAAACATTATGGGCTTCAAAATCCGTGATGACCTAAGCTACAAGCAGAGACGCACACCCTTGAACATCTGAAGCAGAGGCCTTAGCTACCTTGCATTCAGAGATGGCGATCCCTAACCACTCATTAAAGAATCGATTTCCTCATCTTTAGTGTTGATCTCCTTGTCCTTCCCTTCAATCTCTCAAACCTTGGTGGCTAAACAAGCTCGAATCGCCTTGACGGTGGCCTCCAACCTCTCTGCTTGATCATAACATTCAGAGGTGTAAGAGGAGGCATGCACACAACCAGAAGAAAAGTTTGTTTGTTTAAAATAAACTATCACAAATCCATGATACTCTTAGAACATGAGATACTAATCTGACCAAGCGTATCTCTCCCATTTCGGCCAAGCGAGAGTGATGGTCTAACGTGTTCAAGTGAAAATAGAATAGGAAAAGGTTCAAAGAGGTTGATCGGACGAGACTGAACATGAGGGCGTAAAATCCCAACAAGTTCTGCCACCAGTTGCGTATAAGCTATAGAGGGCAAGTACCGAAGTAGGTAAAGATCTTGCTTAGCAAGGGGTGGACAGAAATTGAAATCCACCATTGAAGCACTCTTCATACAAGCACACTTCGCCACAGATCGGGCTACAAGCCTTCTCATTTGTAGAAAGAGCTCGGAGGGTGATATAGCCGGGAATGTGGTAGGTCCACGTAATCCTAACCATGTACTCTTTTGTTAGGTGGCTATGAAAGTTTTCCACCTCCTAGCCTAACTAACCAGGACTGGTAAATGCATGATTAATCCTTTTGAAGGGGTCGGCAACTACTAGACTTGGCCCTACTATTGTAGATGGAGCCGTGACAAGGATGGCTACAGGAATGGACTCTCTTCCGCCCCTTAAGGTGTTTTATATCGAAGAGGCAATGGGAGCTGCGAAAGTAGCTCTATTTGCAGTGGTGATTGCGTCGATCTTTATCGCAAGGTCTCTGTACTAGAGGAAGCCATTGATGGCAGGAAAGAAGCAGCAATGAAAAAAAAAGAGAAGAAACTAAGAGCTTAGATAAGGAAATTAAAGGCTTACTGGTTGTTGAGTAGAGTCTAGCAAGAGGAAACAAGTAGCACAACACCGGAAATTATTGTAAATAGAGGAGAAATGAGTTAAGGAACGTCAACAGTGAGACCCTGAGAGCACTTGTAGAGAACAATAAGAGTTCGCAAGGACACTAAAAACCCAGAGAAGAAGAATAAGAGAGGAAGAAGAACAGGGAATAATGCTTAAAAGGATACATAACCCCTCAAGAGATTGGGGGCATTAAATCCTAGCCCGAGATTTGACGCTCCTTATGAAGAAGCATGAGATACGAATTGGCCAGGTGCAATGGTTTGGCTCCTTAACACTCAACCGACGACGTGATTAATCATGGCATCCCCCATTCATCGACCTGCCAATAATGCATCTTTCTATTAGTAAAAGGCTACCGCCACACAAGCACATGTCCCGGGAAATCCACGAAGCATTACTGATGAAAAACCTAGGATTCAATACCAAAAGGATGGATAAATGTATAGCGATTGATATCTCCTCGTGGTAATGCCCATTTGGCTACTTAGGTAAGTAGAACACCACCACTCGATGAATGACCACTTCCAGCGGCTCAACAAACCACCACTGGTCGTTTGAACTATTATGATGGGAAAAAAATCGTCTGCAATTCCGATCTCGTACAATTCCGTGCAATACCACCTTCAGGGGGTGACACGTGTATTGATTCCAATGCAATGGTCTAGATCTGATTTAAATGTCTCTTCACTGATTTAATGTTTTATTAGTTGTAGCAGATCTGGACCATTGTATTGGTATCAATACACGTGTCACCGCCTAAAGGTGGTATTGCACGGAATTGTACGAGATTGGAATTGCAGACGATTTCAACCCATTATGATGGATTAGGGACTACGTTTACCGCCAAGATGCTTGACCTACTGCAGTAAGAAGTTATTTCAAGGACGGTCTACTGCTCCAACCGACCACAAGCGGCTTGGTAGGAGTGGGAAGCATTATATTATCACAAAAAGTACTCAACAATGCAAGCGTGACACGTGGATCTGGTTGGTCCTAGCAAGTCTGGGACCAACCAGTCTTAGAACCGAATAAGCTGATTGGGAAGCATTTAGCTATCTAATAATCGAGGTACACTTGTGCTTATGGATCGAAAGTCGAGCGACCGAGCTACATCTCTGTGTTATGACCACAGCGTGGATAGGATGAAATACGATTGATTTGTGTCCACGTCGGTAGACCGGCCACAAAGCGACTAAATTATATCCACATCTATACGTAAAAAACGAGTGGTTGAGCCATGTCCAAGCCGATGAACCACATATGAGCTGCCAAGGTCAACATCCAAACCATATTTGAGGGGACGGGCCACATCTGAGCCACTAGGGCCAATAACTGAGCTATCGAACTACAACTACATCTATAGGCCAGGCTTGTAGAAGAGTAGTTGACCACCGGGTGCTTAGTAGAAGTAGCTCGGTGACCAAGCAGCTAAACGGTTGTCATTTTGCCACCATCGCTTGGTTAATCCTTGAAGAGAAAGCTTGTTTAGCATAAGGAAACTCACTCCTAATTTAATATGTAACTTTCAAGCAAGGAGTAGATCTATCCTAATCCAGATAAATCACTTCCAAGGACTCCTAATATTCCCTAGAAGGAAGGAGAGCTCCCTCATCATGCGGGATCTAGAAAGTTCCTATAACTAGAATACCTACCATTGTTAGATCAAACACCAAGAAACACGAATAATAAAGAGACAATAGATCCGTACGACAAAGATTTAACGAGGTTCACACACTAGGGTGGTGTGCTACGTCCTCGGGCGAAGAAGAAGATGATTCACTATGTAGAAGAGAAATTACACCCTAGTAGCGAGGAAAAAACTCACCCTGAAACCCTAGCTGCGAGAAAACCCTAGAATACAATGACTTTCTCAACAAGCAACAGTACATTATATATACTACAAATCGCGGGTCGACCCATTGGGTCGCGGTCTATCAGATCGAACCATACCACGGGGCTCTGGGCTTGGGCCTATAGGCCCAACCCCTCTGCTTCCATCACAGATCTCAGAAAATTTCCCATTTGGGTCGCCACCAAAATGTGTCGGATCGGGTCAATCTTCAAAACGGGTGAAGAATTCGAGACAAACTTAACCAATCTCCACCTTGGCTTGAATTCTCCTCCAACAGATAAACAAATAGCTAATATCTTCATCTTCTCCAATAGCCCTCCAAAGGGCTGAACTCAAACACGACAAACACCAAGTAAGTTCAAGCAATGCTCGAACTTACCAACACATAAAGGCTTAGTCAACATATCAGCTGGATTGTCTTCAATACCAATCTTCAACACTTGAATATTACCTTGAGCAATTATCTCTTTTATGAAATGATACCGAACATCAATGTGCTTTGTCCTCTCATGATACATTAGATCTTTAGTCAAGTGAATAGCACTCTAGCTATCACAATGGACAACAGTCACCCCATGATCCATGCTGAGTTCTCCCAACAAACCTCTAACCCAAATAGCTTCTTTAATTGCCTCAGTCACTGCCATATACTCTGCTTCAGTAGTAGATAATGCAACTGTAGCATGTAAAGTAGCTTTCCAACTAACCGTACTTCCTCTAAGAGTAAATACATAGCCTGTGAGTGACCTCCTCTTGTCAAGATCACCTACATAATCTGAATCAACATAACCAGATAAATTATCACTATTCCTCCCAAACTCCAAAGAAACACCAGAGATCCCTTTCAAGTACCTAAGTATCCACTTCACTGCTTCCCAATGAGCTTTACCTGGACATGACAAATATCTGCTCACCACATTGACAGCTTATGAAATGTCAGGACGAGTGCAAACCATAGCATACATAACGGAGCCAACTGCACTAGAGTATGAAACACGTGACATGTACTCCACCTCTTCATCTGTCTTAGGTGATAGAGCAGTTGAAAGTCTAAAATGAGATGCAAGAGGAGTAGTCACAGGTTTGGCATCTTTCATGCCAAAATGATTCAATACCTTCTCAGTGTACTTTTGTTGAGATAGCCATAGTTTTCCTGCTTTTCTATCGCTCTTGATCTCCATACCAAGGATCTTCCTTGCTGCCCCCAAATCTTTCATCTCAAATTCAGAACTTAATTGTTCCTTCAACCTATTGACATCATTCCTATCTTTTGTTACAATCAACATATCATCAACATAAAGCAACAAATATATGAATGACCCATCAGAGAGCTTTCTGAAATAAACACAAAAGTCATATTGACGCCTGGAGTATCCAAAACTAGCCATAACTGAATCAAACGTTTTATACCACTGTCTAGGAGACTATTTCAAACCATATAGGGACTTCTTCAACAAGCATACATGGTCCTCCTTACCTTCAATAACGAACCCTTCAGGTTGATGCATATAAATCTGTTCTTCTAGTTCACCATGCAAGAATGCTATTTTCACATCAAGTTGCTCCAACTCCAAATCATGCATAGCAACTAAAGCAAATAGGACACGAATAGAACTATGCTTAACAACAGGTGAGAAAACAACATTAAAATTAATTCTTTGTACCTGACTGTAGCCCTTTGCAACTAAACGTGCCTTGTACCTAGCATCTTCAACACCGAAGGCAAATTCCTTCTTCTTGAAGACCCATTTGCAACCAATAATTTTCTTCCCTGTTCTCGGCTTCACAAGCTCCCAAGTCTGATTTTTATGAAGAGATTCCATCTCCTCATTCATGTCAATCAACCATTTTGTAGAATCAATTGAAGCAACAACTTGAATATGTTTGAGCTCACTATTTTCAATTGTATCGCAATGCAAATGCATAAGCAACAAATTCAGCATGCCTATACTTTTGTGGTTGTCTAAATATTCCTCCTTGGTCTATCCTTGGCAATGCTGTACCACTCTTCTTCTTGATTCTCTTGAGCATCATCTCCTTCAGTAAAAGTAGGCAGTTGGACTAAAGTAGATTGTGCTTTATTTGAAGATGAACCACCAATTTCAAACTCCACCTTCTCTCTAGATTTTTCTTGACCTTCATCACAATGAATAGGAGCTTCTTTCCTAGGATGCAACATAACAGATTCATCAAAGTAACATCTCTGCTAATAAGGAATTTTGGAGACTTTGGATCAGGACACCACAACCTATATCCTTTCACTCCAGATCCATACCCAAGAAAAATACATTTCTTAGCCCTAAGTTCCAACTTCCCTTCATTTACATGTGCATAAGCAGGACATCCAAATACTTTTAAATTTGAGTAGTCTGCAGGTTTACCTGACCAAACTTCTTCTGGAGTCTTGCACTTAATAGCATGCAAGGAGATCGATTCACCAACAAGGTTGCTATGTTAATCGCTTACGCTTAACTCCTTGCCTAATCCGCATTTGATAACATACACCTTGCCTTTTCTAACAAGGTTCTATTCATACACTCGCCACTCCATTCTCTGGGTGTTTTAACAACTGTATGGTGTCTTGCAATACCTTTATTTTTGCAGAACTCATTAAAGTCACCTTCACAAAACTCTAGGCCATTATCGGTTCTCAACCTTTTAATTTGTTTTTCGATCTGCTTCTCAAGCAAATTCTTCCACTGTTTGAAAGTAACAAATACTTCATTTTTGTGCTTTAAGAAATAGACCCAAACCTTCCTAGAGAAATCATCAATGAAAGTAAGCAAGTATCTTGCACCAACCCCCTTTGAAGCAACCCTGGAGGGCCCTCATAGGTCTGAATGAATGTAGTCCAAAGTTCCCTTGGTCCTGTGAATAGCAGTACTGAAACTAACTCTTTTCTGCTTTCCAAACACACAATGCTCACAGAACTCCATTGCTCCTGTATTCTGACCACACAACAAGCCCCTTTTACTTAATGATGCCATCCCTCTTTCACTCATATGGCCTAACCTCATGTGCCATAAATTTGTGACATCTGATTCAGACATAGATGATGAAGCTGCTGCAACAGACCCAGTGATTGTAGTACCCTGCAACACATACAAACTGTCAACCTTAATTCCTTTCATCAATAAGAGAACACCCTTGCTGATCTTCATGACTCCACCTTCAGCTATATACTTGCACCCATTTGAATCTAGAGTGCCTAAACTGATGAGATTCTTCTTTAAATCAGGGATATGCCTGACATTAGACAAGGTTCTGACAATGCCATCATACATCTTGATATTGATCATTCCCATTCTAATAGTCTTACAAGAAGCATTATTTCCCATCAACACAACTCCACCTCGAACTGATTCGTATGTGGAGAACCATTCACGATTGGGATACATATGGTAGGAGCAACCAGAGTTAAGAATCCATTCATCCTGTGATCTAACTTTATCATCAGTCACCAAAATCATATCAAACTCACTCTCATCTTCAGCAATACTAGTTTCTGTAGAATCATCTCTTTTCTGTTGATTTTGAGCACCACCACCTGCCTTCTGCTTATTTAAAAGCTTATAGCATTCAGATTTAATATGCCCATTTTTCTTACAGTAATTGCAGGTTAAATTCTTGTGCTTAGATTTTGATCTAGCCGTCTTTTTGTCACCATCTGAACCCCTTTCATTCGTTCTCCCTCTAGCTACCAAACCATCACCATCAGATTTATTGGTAAATGTCAACTCATTATCAGTCTTTTGCTTGCTTTGCAGATTCGTTTTGACATCCTCAATAGAGATTGTCTCTCTACCATAAATCATGGTATCCCTAAAATGCTTATAAGATGGAGGCAGAGAACATAACAATAATAAGGCCAAATCTTCATCGTCTATTTTAACATCTATCCTTTTCAAGTCAATAAGAATAGAATTGAACTCAGATATGTGAGATTTAATAGAAGTACCTTCACCCATATGAAGGGTATACAGTTGTTGCTTTAATCTCAACCTATTGGTGAGGGATTTGGTGAGGTAGAGGTTCTCTAACTTCACCCATAACTCGCAGCCGTTTTCTCGAGAGAACTTCAGAGGACATCATTCGAAAGACACAACTGAATAGCTGAAAGGGCTTTATCATCCAAATCGTTTCAATCATCATCGGACATAGTTGCAGGTTTCTTCGCCTTCCCAAATAGGGTTTTCTTCAAACTCTGCTGTGTGAGAACAGTCATCATTCGAACCTGCCATAAACTAAAACTGATGTTGCCATCAAACCTATCAATATCGTATTTCGTTGAAGCCATGGATCGAAGTAACCCAGAGCTCTGATACCAGTTTGTTATATTAAACACCAAGAAACACGAATAATAAAGAGACAATAGATCCGTATGACAGAGATTTAACGAGGTTCACATACCAAGGTGGTGTGCTGCGTCCTCGGGCGAAGAAGAAGATGATTCACTATGCAGAAGAGAAATTATAACCTAGTAGCGGCGAGGAAAAAACTCGCCCTGAGACCCTAGCTGCATGAAAACCCTGGAATACAATGACATTCTCAACAAGCAACAGTACAATATATATACTCCAAATCGTGGGTCGACCCATCAGGTTGCGATCGATCCGGTCGAACCATACCGCGGGGCTCCGGGCTCGGGCCTATCAGCCCAACCCCTCTGCTTCCATCACAAATCTCAGAAAATTTTCCATTCGGGTCGCCACCAAAATATGTCGGACCGGGTCAATCTTCAAAACGGGTCAAGAATTCGAGACAAACTTAACAACCATATAGGCAGTCTCTATGTATGACACCTACCATACTCGAGCTCCTACCAGGAATAGAAGACTAACCTAACTAGGAGTCTTTATGACTGACACTCTGCAGCTATAAATACCAAGGTAAGCCCCCCTTTTTAGGGATCGAAAACTTTTCCATTCTGTTTGGAACTGTGGAACTTGGGTTTAGACCCAAAATCTAGAATATGGAGACCCAATGAGGGAAAACGTCCATAGCCATTGGATCGTGCCGAGCCACATGTCGAAAGCCCAAGGGCACTCTGCGGTCTCTGCCGACAATGCTCTCCACAGAAAATTGGTATCTCGTGCAATAGCTAGGGTCTTAGGTGGATTTTTTTTCCATTGAAAATTGGTGATCGTTTGAATGATCGTGAGCTCTACCCGGTTGCTCAATTACGTGGGTCAATTGTCTTATTCTCAAAGCATGAATACTCCTTCATGTTGGGATTAGAGCCATCCTTTCGATTCAACCTGAGAATTCGTCCTATCAATTCTACATTTGAGAAATAAGAAGTTCAATTTCGGGTCAAACCAACAACCAGATTGTGTAGTTATTATCGATGCAGATAGAAAGTCCTCGCCCATACTTGAAGCTGATTGATTACAAATACCTATTGCATCTTTAATGGATTCGAATATCCCATTGAGCAGGAATCTTTGGTTTGAGAGAAACTGTCATACTAAAATCTATAAAAGATGAAAAAAAAAAAATCTCTTTTCATAGATATTATGAGCTCGCGGACATTGGAACAAGGTGCATAGTCATTTAATAACCCCCTTATTACTGATATGTAACTAATTAGTCTGCCAGTCAAGTCCACTGGAAATCACCCACTATTATTATAACATCAAAGGTGTCTGTGATTTTATCCATTTTTATTCAATTGCAAGCAACATTATATAATTAATAGGTTGATAATTTATGATTTTGAGGAATCTATTTTTGTTTTTATTGCATCTCTACTCTAG
>CM040964.1:27397441-27424139 GCA_022985045.1 Macadamia tetraphylla | reverse complement strand
GGGCTAGTAGAGATACCTACTTGTGCCTCTCTCTAACTTTATTCTTTTTTTTAATTTTTTATTTACTTTTCATCACTTTTATTTCAGTTATTTACTTTTAATTGCGTGGTTTAAGTATTTAAATTCCTAGATAACGAATGGTTAGGATTAGATGACAATAATTAGGTAGTTTTATTTTTATTGCAATTCTAATTTTCAATTTCCCTAGATGTGTTAGTTAGGACATTTTTAGATGCATTTGTGTTAGGATGGTAATAAGTAGATCACCATAATCAATCGTTACACTTTATATTACTAGAAGAAGCTAAAAATAAAGTAGTTGCTCTCTTTGTATTCAACCGTTAGCTACTGTGATCCATTATGCTTGCAGTTACTTTTAAAATTCAAACATGGGTCTCAAGGCTTTAAAGTGGGTAGTACCATGTTAAGGAGGCTAGAGGTTATCAATTAGTCCAGTAATCTCCCCCTAAGCAATGTGGGAGTAAAGTTTGCATACTCTCACCGATCTCCTAAACTCTCTGGTACTTGTCGTATTCTTGGTGGGGACACCTCACTAAACTCCCAGGAGGGTCTAATACTTGTCGTATTCTTGGGTGTCACGTTAGTACCCACTAAATGGGTAGAGGGTGTTGAGAAGGCTTCTATAGTGCAAGGATCCACAGATGAGCAGAAGATACTCTATACTAGTTATTCGTTACAGAATGAAGTTAATGCGTGGTGGAAGGCTACAAGGCCTATACTAATGGCCACTCATCCCACCCCTACCTAGGATCAGTTTGTTAAGGTATTTTAAGAATTATTTCCTAGAGATGTGAGAGATAGGAAGGAAACATAGTTTATGGCTAAACTTAAGGTCCAAAATATGTTAAGTATCATTAGCAATTGAGACATTATACTATTTACACAAATCATTTAAAAAGTGATAGGGTCAAGGAAAAGAAATTTGAGAAGGGTTTGTGATCAAGCATAGGAGCATTTTAGTTGCACAACACCTCTAGATATATCTGAGAGGTAGTACAAGTTTCCAAATCAATTGAAGATAAGCAGAGGACAATTACCAAGTCCAAACATATGGAAGAAAGTGCGACGTGGTGGCATAGGTTTGTGAGGCGGATAGAGGACATACACCTACCTCATCTACAACCCAGTATAGACAGCTGAGGTAGGCCAAGCATTATAGCGACCTCGTGACGGGTAGTAGCACAACCTATGGGTTACATCGGATGCTATTGCATGTGTTAGGGCATTTTTTAAATATTGTCCTCAGATAAAGCCAGGGGATCCATACATGATTCCTACAACACCAACAACTAGTAGACCTCAAGCATAGGAGGACTACACCTGGTGTAGTGACAGGTACTTTGCTGATCTCAATGATTCCTACATATGTATTGTTTAATTATGGTACATCCCATTCGTTTGTTTCACCAATGTTTGCTACTAAGGTGGGTATAGAGCCGAAGAGGCTGACACACAAGTTGATAGTCAGTACACCTATCGATAGGTTGTTGGGTTAGATGAGGTATATAAATTGTGTTCAGTTTAAGTATGTGGCTAGGATATGATAGCTCATCTAATTTGGTTAGATATGAAAGATTTTCGTTATAATAGGAATGGATTGGCTGTCCATTTACAAAGCTTGTTCGTTGTGTGCGAAAAAAAGGATTGCTTTCAAGCCTCAAGATAGGGATGAGTTCACTTTCCAAGGAAGTAAAGTGAAGAGGGTAAAGAAACTTATAGTTTCTACAGTTTAAATGAATAAGATGCTTGATATGGGTTGCGAAGCATACAGCTTCATAATGGATACTATGAAGAAGTTACATCCCTAGAGGATCTAGAAGTGGTGAAGGAATTTTACGATGTGTTTCGGGAGACCTTCTTAGTGTGCCTCCAAATCGAAGATAAAGTTACGCATTGATCGATACCTAGGGCAGCACCTGTCAAAAGATCCACCTGGATGGTACCTTTAGAATTGAAGGAGATGAATGAACAAGCGCAAGACTTCTTTGGAAAAGTGTTTCATTAGACCTAGTGTGTCCCCAGGGCACGGTCCTATTTTGAAGAAAAATGATAAGAGTATGCGGATGTGCATAGATGCGAGAACTCGACAAGTTGATTATTAAGAACCACTATCCATTGCCCGAATGGGCGATCTATTTGATCAACTACAAGGTGCACCATTTCGAAAATTAACTTGAGGCGATATATCATTTGAAGATCAAAGAGAGTGATGTATAAAAACGACAGAACACAATATGGGCATTACAATTTCTTTGTTATGCCTTTCGGATTGACTAATGAACCGATAGCTTCGAGGGCTAATGAATTATGCATTCCATGATATGCTAGACCAATATGTCATCGTGTTTTATTGATGATATTCGATATACTCTAAAAGTAGATAAGACCATGTGGTCTACTTGAGACACAATGCTACACGGCTAAGAAGCGGTTGTATGCTAAATTCAACAAGTGTGAGTTCGGCTCTCATAGGTGATTTTAATAGGGCATGTGGTTTACGCTAAGGTATTGAAGTGGACCACAGGAAAGTCAAGCGGTGTTGGAATGGGTCTTGCCAAATAATGTTAGTGAAATCGTAGTTTTACGGACTAGCGGAATACTACAGAAGATTTATTAAGAATTTTTTCTGGATCTCTACTTCTATGACTCAGTTGACAAGAAAAGGTACTAAGGTTTAGTGGACTGAAGACTATGAAAGAAGTTTTCAAGAGTTAAAGGATAGACTTGTGTTAGCTCAATGCATACTATTCACGATGGCACGGAATGGTGGTGTCTGATGATGCATCAAAACAAGGTGGGATGGGCTCATCTTGAATGGTAAGGTGATTGATTGACTATGCTTCTAGCCAATTGAAAGAGTATGAAAAGAATTATTGTCACACCCCGTTCACACTGAACCGGACCGGTGACCGAGTTAACACCGATTAACCCAAACTGCCGGGATCATGAATCTTGTATTCCACCACACATCGCCACTAACATAAGTTCATCGGATCGCGGAAGACTAAGTTTTACCTGATAAATCCATATACTTGATCCGGTTGTGATACAATAATTATATACATGTGGGTCGAAGGCATGTAATTACACAATAAAGTACAATTCATATATCAAGTACATACGAAATCATCAAAACAATCGAGTACACCTCGGCTCGGTATCAAGAATGGAGCTATTTCATCAAGGGTTGTGCCCTTTCGGCACCACATAGAAAGGCTGGTCGGCCTCGGAAGTGGGCTCGGCCCGGCCTCAAAGGTGGAGCTCGGCTGGCCTCGAGCTCTTCCATGACCTGACTCTCGCCGCCGATCGATGCCGTGCTCTAACTCTCGAGGTCCACGGTCCTCTTGAAACTGTTGTGGGACCCCCCATCTCCTCGGATGTATGACGTAAAATCATCTAAAAAGAAAGGGTGCACCGTGGGATGAGCTCACTAGCTTTCGTAAGTAGAAAGATGGACCACACGGTCCACATCACAACACATCATATGCACTACATGCCATATACATTTAAATTACATCCACCTAAGCAACAATTACTAAGTCATCGGTTTTAGTGCTACTACAACCCCGGTCTTGTATACTCGGAGTGCAGCTTGAACTCCCTCCATGATATGCCCATAGGGTTGTCGGAGAAGGCCCACCGTGAGTACTCGGAAAAGTAAAGACAATGCCATCCTGGCTCTCATGAAATGTAAATGGCCGAAAATAAAGTCTTGACTCGGCAATTTAAAAAGCGATCGATTGACCCTCTTGAATGTACCACCGGGTTCGTGTCCTACATGACCCGTCGAGCGTAATGCCTAACCGCCACGGTGTCCGACAACCGACCCCACTTCCCCCAAATGGTAACCCAACACCTAACCCTGTTGGGAAGAGGTGCGTGCGGGATGGTGAAAATCCTAATACCGCATGCTCCTATATGACAATATCGTTGCATAGTGCCTCCGTGTCCCATTCCACGGGCCACCAATGCATTCGTTCCATCGACCTAGCATCTAGTCTTCGATGCATCATGCACAATGATGTCCACAATCAACATATAAACATCTCATTCAAATGGGCAATTGAAAAATAAACATAGCACATATGCATCAATATGTGGAATGACTAGACTACATAGCATATTCATGATGGCATGACTAGACTAGATATATTTAAATGAATGCCAAACAATGCCTTGAAACAAGGCCAACGTCCTCTCCCACTTACATGGCGTGCAAGGTTCCCGTTGATGCAGGTGAGATTCGGTCTTGAATCGGGTGGATTTGTGAACCTAACATAATTGAGCGAGTTCATCATTTTAGGATCAAAATTAATGAAATCCGATGTCAAAATCGGTTTAGACGTCAAAAGAAGGTCCCACGTCCGATTTGGGTTCGATCGGACATAAGGATCACCGGGGCCACCGCGGTGGAGTCGCGGTAGTGGTCATGCCGGTATACCCGTTGGGACCCGGGTGAGAACCCGCCGGTTGTACCATGAGTTGTACCCACGGTTGGGCCGAAGCCTGCCTTCTGGTGGGTACCCCAGTGGGTGGGCCCAGTTGTACCCGGTGCTACCCACGGTCTTGGCGGAAAAGAACTTTTCTTCCCCATTTCTCCATTCTTTGGGGAATCAAATGGGGCTTTTCACCATTCTTCACACCTTCAAGGTCCTATAGGATGGTTCTAACTTAGATTTAGGTTAGATTCAAGTGATGAAACCATCTTACCTTCTTTGCTCAAAACGACTTCAAACCCTCCAAATCACTTCAAACCCACAATGTTCCTTCCACCTTGTCAATATCTCTTCAAATCCTTCAAGATCAACACATAAATCATCTATTAAACCTTAGATTCATCATTTCAAAGGTTTACAAGATCTCAAGAAACCATACTCGAATCAAGGTTTAAAGCTTGGGTATGGTGAATGTTCACAAACCCAACTTTTCTTACCTCAACTGTAGATCTAGAGTTGAAGATCACTCTCCGGCACGGAATGGGAAGATCGAGCTTGGCGCCCTGAAATCCTCTTTTCTTCCTCTTCCTTCTCTTCCTTTCTTCTTCCCTTTCTTTTCTCTCTCCTCTTTACTTTTCTCACCACGTCGGGGGTAATAAATGGAAAGAAAATCATAAAGCTTATATATAATTCCTAATAAGTGAGCAGTGCACATGGATGGGTCACTTTCGGGTGGGTGGGTGACCCCGTCCTACCACGAGGGCCAAAACTTGGGATTTTGATCGGGTTGAGACCTCGGCGTGAACCCCACCCGGCATCTGATGTAGCATACGTATATACCTTAAAACACGGATATAATACTTTTTATCCGTACATGGCCTTATGGTAGGTGCATGTACACGGCTTGGGCACTCCGTCTCTTACGGCAGCTCGGTCTTGTCGGGCCAGCCGGTGTTAAGGTCACCCGTGCCATCATAGCCCATAAGGAACCGCTCTAATTTCCTCGCTCGGTTCTGCATGTTAAACCCGGTTCAGCAGTGAAATGGGACGGGTTTAAAGCGGGGTATTACATTACCCCCTTACGAAAATTTCGTCCTCGAAATTGCGTGACGTTGATCAAAAGATGAGTACTTGGCTGCATTTCATCCTCTACCTCCCAAGATGCTTCTTCAAGTGAGTGACCAGCCCATCGCACCTTTACATAGGAAATGGGCGGTTGCGAAGGTTTTCACCTTCCGGTCCAAAATTTCGGTTGGCTGTTACGTATAGGTCATATCGGCTTCTAGGTACTCGGTTCCACGGGTAGTACATGAGATGGATCATGCGTATCTCTTGACATGGATATATGGAATACATTGTGAACATCCCCAAGTGAAGGTGGCGAGCAAGCATGTGAGCTCTTGAGCCAACCGGGATAAGATCTCAAATGGTCCAATGTATCTTGGGCTCAACTTCCCTTCTGTGAAACCTTTGCAACCTTAGTAGGAGAGATCTTGAGAAATACCTTTTCTCCGCTGAAATTCGATATCTTTTACTGCGGTGTCCGCATAGCTCTTTTGATGGGATGGTGCTTTAATCCACTCTCTAATAACGTCGACTTTGTCACAAGTCATTTGTATCATCTCAGGTCCTAACATTCGGCGTTCACCTATCTCATCCCAATACAAAGGAGTTACGCACTTTACGCCATATAACGCCTCATACGGACCATCCAATTGTAGCTTAGTAGCTGTTGTATATGCAAACTCCATAAGAGGTATATATTCTTCCCAACGCCACTCATCTCCATTGCAAATGCCTAAGCATGTCTTCTAATATCTGTATGGTTCGCTCCGGTGACCATCCGTCGTGGGTGAAAAGGCGTACTCAAATTCATTGTGATCCCAAAGCCTATTTAAGCTTTGCGAAATCGGAAGTGAACCTTGGGTCCCTATAAAACAATGCTCCTTTGGCACTCCATGTAACGCACTATGTTGTCCATGTAAAGTTGTGCTAGTTTGGCCATGGAGAACTTGGTCTTGATAGGAATAAAATGAGCGGTCTTGGTAAGCGATCCACAATCACCCATATCGCATCCATTCCCTTAGGTGTACTTGGTAGTTCGGTGAAGTCCATTGTAATCCTTTCCCACTTCCATTCAGTGCTGGGAGTGGCTGAAGAAATACCATAAGGTGATGCCTCTCGATTTTACTTTACGGGGTAAGACAAGTGCATACATATAAAGCTATGGTGACTTTCATGCTTGTACAGTAACTTTGTTTGAGGTCTTTGTACATTTGGTACTTCACAGGTGAAGTGAGTACTGGAGCTATGTGCTTCTCCACTATCTTATCTTGTATATCAAATCAATTTACACAATACGCCTCAAAACATCAATGCCCCATCACTTGCTAAAACAAAATGCGGTGTTCATTGTTTGATCTTGAACCTTAACTCTGATCCACTGCAATTCAGGATCCAAAGGTTGTTTCATTATTACCTCTTGCCTAATAGTCGGATGCACCTATAGAGTCGTCAAGGATACAATCAACCATTTAAGGTTTTTTGGTTGACGTTCCAATTCTAAGGTTGCTCCTTCATATAAGAGAGCTTCCTCCATTAGTGTCGCCTCCTGCACAAGTGATGGGCTGGCTGCTAAGTATGAGAGCGACATAGTTTGTGTCTTCCGACTCAATGCATCTGCCACTACATTAGCCTTGCCGGGATGATACTGAATATCGCAGTCATAATCCTTCATGAGTTCAGCCATCTTCTCTCTCATGTTCGAGATCATACGGGTGAAGAAGTATTTAGGGCTTTTGTGATCCTTGATATCTCACACTTCTCCCCATACAAATAATGTCGCGGATCTTAAGGGCAAAAATAGTCGGCTAGTTCCAAATCGTGAGTGGGGTAATTCTTCTCATACTCCTTTGGTTGTCGGGATGCATACGCTATTACCTTACCGCGTTGCATGAGAACACAACCCAAACCAACTTTGGAAGCATCGGTATAGTGTCATTCCACATGCCTTGAGAATAGTCGGCCTGAGGGGTCACCAACCTTTCTTTCAATTCTGGAGCTCTTCTCACATTCCTCCCTGATCAATTTCACACCCTTTTTAGTCAACTTGGTCATTGGTGCTGAGATCCGAGCAAAATTCTCGATGAAGCGCCGGTAATATCCACCAAACCAAGCTTCTAATTTGGTAACATTCTTGGGGCTTTCCCATTCCCTCTGCTTTTACTTTAGCGGGATCTACTTGATTCGACTTTAGACACTCGTGCCCGGGAATCCAACTTGTTCAAGCGAATTCACACTTCTGTACTTGGCAAACAAGCTGTTGATCCCTCAATCTCGTAGCACCATCCTCAAATGTTGAGTGTGCTCCTCTTGGTCTTGGAGTAGATCAAGATATCGTCAATAAAACAATTACCCATCATCGAGCACATCGAAATACTGATTCATTAGATCCATGAATCTTCGGCGCATTGGTTAACCGAAGGACAACACTAGGAACTCATAATGACCGTATCGAGTCCTAAATGCTGTTTTGGGTATATCCGCTCTTTATCTTGGTGATAATAGCGGACCGAAGATCTATCTTTGAAAATACTACGGCTCCACGCAACCGATCAAATAAATCATCAATGCGTGGCAATGGATACGGTTCTTAATGGTTAGCTTATTCAACTCCGGTAATCTATGCACATCGCAAACTACCATCCTTCTTCTTGACAAACAACAGGGCACCCAAGGTGAAACACTTGGCGAATAAACCCTTTTCTAATAATTCACATGCGCATCGCAACTCCTTCAATTCATTTGGTGCCATCTGTATGGAGCCTTAGATACGGAGCTACTCCGAGTCAAGTCTATGGCAAACTCAACTCTATCGGTGGTAAATGCATCGATCATCACGGGAAAACATCGGAAACTCTTTGACCACCTTTACTTCTTCTAGAGGTGTAACTCTTGCATCAACATCGAGTACCGATGCTATGTAACCCTGACATCCACTTTCTAGCAACTTTACCACTTGAAGAGCGGAGACAAGGACCTTCCTCACCCTTTTCATTGTATCGCTCGGTATACCACTCTTTCCCTTGTCATCATCACCTTAATCAGCCTTTCCGCACAGATCACATTAGCTCGATGAGCCGACAACCAATCCATACCCAATATAACATCAAAATTCTGCATATTGAACTTAATGAGTTGTGCATCGAGGTTCTTCCCACTAATTTCCACTGGGCACGGCCCATACACTTCCTTCAACTGTGCAACTTTACCAGTAGGCATACTAACAATCAGTCCATGGCCTAAGATCCTGGGTGACATCCCAAGTTTCTCTACAAATCTTTTAGATGCGAATGAATGAGTAGCTCCTGAATCGAATAAAACATAGGCTGGTATGCCTGATATGGGTAGGATACCTAGTATAACAATGCATATAATTTCAGCAGGTCATCAATATTAACCATAATGAATTTCTTAATTTAAAATGTACCTGCTACTACTTCTGCACTAGCCTCAGCTTCCTCGGCCGATAGAGCATACATCCTTCCCTGCGGTTGATTTCCCCGAGGTAAGGGAGGTGTGCGAGGGTGCTGGAGGACAATCTGGTCAGCCCGACAGGTCTTCATAATGCCCATATGAATGGCGGTTGAAACAGAATCTGGCGTCAGAGCGGGGGCGGGGCCCTCTGCACTTGACCGTTGCGAGATGGAGGTCGAGGTGGCCTTGGAGCCGTGGGTGCCACACTAGTGTTGGCGAAAAGAGGTAGAACCCCAACCACTAAGCGGGCCTAGGAGGGTAGCGGATGGCCTATAGGGCTGCCTATACATAGGCCGAGCTGTATGATCCGCGGTATGCCTTGGAGGAATTTCCCATATCCGGGAATGGATTTGTTCTCTTCCACAGTCCAGGAGTGAGGGACTGTTCACCCTTCTGCTTATCTTCCATGGTCTTGGCCTTCTGCACAATCTGGCCATATTCGGTCAAATCCAAGACCTCAAGCACAGACCCAATAGATGCTTTTAGGCCTTTTAGGAACCTTGCTGCCTTCTCTTTAGCTGTTCGCATATGCCTTAGGGCAAAATGGAACAAACTCTCGAATTGTTGTTGGTACTCAAGGACAGTCTTACCTCCTTGAGTTAAAGCCATGAACTCAGTCTCCTTTCGGTCTCTGAAACTGCACGGATAATGGTTGTCCAAAAACAACTCCTTGAACAGCTCCCAAGTAGGTTCTGGATGAGCAGCCATCAATATAGGCTTGGAGGCTTGCCACCAAGAATTTGCCTCCTTCTTGAGTTGCAAACCAGCACAAATGAGTTTCTGTGCATCCGTGCACTCAAGCACCTCAAATATCTTCTCTAATTCTTGGATCCATTGATCCGGTTCGGGGGATCCTCCCCACCTTAGAGAATACAGGTGGTAAGTTCCTCTTGAATGACTCCACTACCCTTGACGTATTACTACGCGGGAAGTTAGGAGCATAGGCGGGATAGTAGGAGTATGGAGGAGGCATCCCATCTTGAGGAACACCAAATGGTGGGATTGGGGTGTACCCCCACTTGTGGTCCCGTTCCCGACCCTGATGGGTCTGTGGAGTGAGTACAGGAGGTTGACCGGTTGAGAAAGTCCAAGCTATTGCTGGATAGCAATCATAAATGCTTCTTTTTCTTGAAGCATTTGTTCTTAAAACTTGTTGTACTGGATTATAGTAACAACATCTCGGTGTGATAACGGTGGAGGTCGGAGTGTAGTCATAGGTGGGTCCCCATGTGCCCCACGACCAAGGGTCTCTGGAGGTAGTGGAGGTGAGGTTTACCCCATAGCGGACCTCTTGGGATTTTGTGGTCGACCGATGGGCGAAGACCCGCGAGGTACCTCGGGCATTACTACGGATCTAGTGCGTACCATCGTATCCCAGCACTGGAACACATCACACACCATATTGGTTAAACAAGTAGAATTGATTTGACACACAATCATATGTCATTACATGAGGTGTTGTAGTGTATGATAGCACTGTAAATAATGTGACAATTCCAAGATACAGGGCAAAGTCCCCAACAGATATGTCAATGGTCCCACTTGACCATAGCACATTAATCATAGGAAGAATGTCCATAATGAAAATCAATGAAATCATACTAGGAGGGGAGAAGGGAAAAAGAAAAGAAGGAGAAAAAAAAATTTTTTAAAATTTCCCAAGCTGTCACAAATTGGCTGCCGGCGGGTAGAACCCGGTTGAGCCCACTGGTCCTACCCCACACCGGTGGTGGGACGGTGGGTAGGGGTCCATCGGTCATACCCGCCGATCTTAATGCCTCACACCGGTGGGTGGCACCGGCGGGTAGGAGCCCGCCGGTCATACCCGCCGGTCTTGCCCGTGTAAAAACACGAACAGGGCCCTACAGACCCTGTTCTGTCTGTCACTTTCCAAATCTCCTTTTCTCTTTCTTCCTTTCTTCCTTGGGCGATCTTAGAGGTCTCCTCGGCGCTTCTACTCGCGGGTCCACTCATCAACTAGGCGCTTTAGAGAAGAGTCAACTCTCCCTTCTTCAAGTAAGTTTCTTCTTCTCCTCTTTTCCAGAATTTCCATTTGGGGTAAAATGCATGTATAGACTTCTCCTTAGGTTGTCTTTCCATATTTTTCACCATAGAATAGTATTTCCATGTGATTGTGATGCTTCTACTGTGGCCATTTGTAGTTTATAGGAATTTTGTCTCTTCATTTGGAGAAAACCCCGATTTGTGCCCTAGGTTCCCAAATTTGGGGATTTCTTCAATTCTCACTCTTTTTCTCCAATTGATGACTCCTTTGTGATGCATTCCATTTGATTTGTGCTAGATGTGCTTTAGATTTCATAGATTATCCATTATGCTTGGAATCCCCATGTATTCCCATGAAAATCCCTCTTTTGTATTGGTTCCCTTGGTTTTCATCTCATACTTGCATTCATGGAATTCCATAGTCTATTTGGGTATGTTCTTGCACTTTCATGATCCCGCTACTATGGCATTTTTCTCTAGACCTGGGGTTTCAAGCTATTCCCCATTATGTTCGAATTTGCACATTGGACTTGAATTCCCTCGTTGTATTTATGCTCGTTGCTTTTGTTGTCATTTTACTGTTTTGGCATGTTCCTCCGCGTTGTACCCTACCGTGCTTCATGTCATAGGTTTCCTATCGTTCCTAGATTGTCGCCGTTCCCGTTTTGCATGAATTGGGTTTTGGATTTCCCCTTTTTAATGCTGCTGTCATTTTCCTTTCTGTACTAACCCTACTTTCTTTTCTTATTGCCAGGATGTCGTCACGCACCGGCAAGGGACCATCTTCCTCTGGCGTTAGACGCAAGACCACCGCTTCTAAGCGGAAGAGTGCGGAGACCAGCTCTTCAGCTCCTCGCAGGAGACCCTTTGCCGTCGACCCTTGGACTATGATGAGGAGCACTTTCTTAGTGCAGCGATAGCCAGGCCCAACTTCTGAAGGGTCGTGATGATGGAGAAGACCGTGGTAGTCGAGGACTTCCACAAGGCTAGGCTTCGGAGAGGTTCTCGCATTGGGCGGACTCTATTCTTCATATAGACCGACCGTACTCTGAGCAGCTCGTCCGTCGGTTCTATTGTAACACAGGTGTCGTGTCCGTGCGGGGGGTTCACCATCAACAGCTTGGTGAAGGGGTGGACATCTAGTTGACGGTGGGCACCTTGGCGATATCACAGGTATATCGGCGGTGGGACACCGATATCTGATCCCCGAGAGTAAGCCTCAGGACCGTTCATGAGCTGGCGACACCGGACTTCATCTGAGACCATCTGCGGCGATAACCCCCCGAGTCCGAGACATCCTTCTACCCAGAGGTTCGTCTATTCGCTGGTTGGTCAGTTCAACCTGCTCCCGAGGAGGTCATCGGAACAGTGGGTTTCATGGCGGCTTTCATTGCATTACGCATTTTCACGGCCCGCAGAGGGAGGCGAGCACTTGTGCCTCCCTACATTATTCTCGGGCGATGGAGCACCATACTTCCCACCACGAGGATGGAGGATCCCTACTGGCAGGATCCTCACTAGGATCTTCGAGTTCTTGGGTGGATCGGCGGTGAGGAGGGAAGACTCCGGTGATAGGTTCGACCGGAGAAACCTCCGAGGATGGGTCTCCGACCCTCATGGATTCACCTCCGAGATCGGGAGCTCGAGAGGTAGGGGTAGGAGGACCCCTATGGAGGATGTCCCCATGGAGAGGAGTCGGTGAGGAGGATGAGGACTCGTTCCTCGGGACAAGGAGGAGGATCGATGGGTGGCGGCATCCACGAGGAGGCACCTCAGGAGTCGAGAGGTCCTGGCCCTAGTTCTTCCAGAGCTGCAGCCTCACCACATGGAGCCCCACCACCTGGGAGTGGTGCCTACGACTTCGAGGGCATGACGTCCTCCATGCGGGCCTTGCAGGATGGCCAAGTTCAGCTACTTAGGCGGCTGGACGAGATTGTCTCCAGGGAGGAACGCATTATGGAGAGGCAGACCACCTTGGAGGATTCTTTCCTCCGGCTGGGTCAGGACTTAGACACCACGGCCAACGCTATCTCAGCAGATTTTGGCCGGCTTCGGAGGGAGGTACGGCTGGTGAATGCGAGGTTCGATTATTACGATCACCGCCTCAACGTCAACTCCAGGCCTCCGAGAACGTGGTGATCATCGGCGCGATGCGATGACGATGAGGCTTGGCTCCCCACACGAGTTGTTTACCTATTTTCTCTTTTTTTTTATAGACCTTGTTGTATATTTTATTTGTTCTCATTCCTTGTATCTGTATTGTAACTGGTTTCATTTATGGAATGACATAATTTTGGATAGTGAATTTTGTGGTGAATTCATATGTGGAGTACTTGTGTAGTTTGGTTGTGGTGTATTTTGTTATTTGTGACCTTTGTTATATCATGTTATCTGTTGTTTATCAGGTATTGTGTGTAAATTTTTGGAAATCCCATTTTACGCCGTTATGCTGCCGAAATTTTGTCGAAATAGTACTCTATAGGTTACATCAGCAACCTAATCCCCTTTTATCTATACTCACGCATGCCATGAATGCAACATATAATGCAATCCCTTTTTATACTTTCTTTCTTTGGCTTTTAATCTTTAAAGCTTTTATATTAACCCAACCCCATTTCCCTATTATAGAGTCTCGGATTCTAATGGTATCTTTGTGAGTGGAAGCAGAGCATCACGCCTCGATACCACCATTTGTCACCCGTTCACTTGAACCGAGCGGTGATCGAGTTAACACGGTTAACCCAAACTGTCGGGATCATCGAATCATGATTCCACCACAAAATCGCACAACTAACATAAGTTCATCGATCAACGGAAGACTAAGTTTTACTGTGAATAAATCCCATATACTTGATACCGAATTGTGATACAATAATTATATACATGTGGGCCGAAGGCATGATAATTACACAATAAAAGTACATTTCATATATCATGTACATACAGAAAATCATCAAAACAATCGAGTACACAACTGCCGGTATCAATGTGAGCTCACTCGGCATCAAGGGTTGTGCCATTTCGGCACCACATAGAAGAGCTCACTCGGCCTCGAAGTGGAGCTCAAAACGGCCTCAAAGGTGGAGCTCATGGCCTCGAAGCTGCATCCAGACAGCTCTCGCGAAGCGATCAGTGCCGTGCTCTAACTCCTCGAGGGTCCACAGTCCTCTTAGAAACTCATTGTGGGACCCACCCCATCTCCTCGGAT
This sequence comes from Macadamia tetraphylla, assembly GCA_022985045.1. Lineage (NCBI taxonomy): Eukaryota > Viridiplantae > Streptophyta > Magnoliopsida > Proteales > Proteaceae > Macadamia > Macadamia tetraphylla. The sequence continues at coordinate 27,409,934 of CM040964.1, read as the reverse complement.
GTATGACACTGCAAAATCATCTAAAAAGAAAGGGTGCACACGTGGGATGAGCTCACTAGCTCAGTAAGTAGAAAGATGGACCACACACAACAGTCCACACATCACAACACATCATATGCACTACATGCTATGCTATACATTTTAAATTACATCCACCTAAGCAACAATTACTAAGTCCTCGGTTTTAGTGCTACTACAACTACGGCGCGTATACTTGGATGCAGCCGAACTCCCTCCCGATCGCCCATAGGGCTGTCGGAGAAGGCCCACCGTGAGTACTGGAAAAGTAAAGACAATGCCGTCCACGGCTCTCAAGAAATGTGAATGATGAAAATAAAGGTCTTGACTCGACAATTTAAAAGCGATATGATTGGCCCTCTTGAATGTACCACCAGGGTTGCCGATGTCCTACATGACCCGTCGGCGTAATGCCTAACGCCACGTGTCCGACAACCCCGACCCTGCTTCCCCAAATGGTAACCCAACACCTTAACCCTGTTGGGAAGGGTCGTAACAGGATGGTGAAAATCCTAATACCACATGCTCCTATATGACAATAATACGATGTATAGTGCCTCCGTGTCCCATTCCACGGGCCACCAATGCATTCGTTTCCAAGCCGACTACGGCATCTAGTCTATCGATGCATCATGCACAATGATGTCCACAATCAACATATAAACATCTCATTCAAATGGGCAATTGAAAAATAAACATAGCACATATGCACATCAATATGTGGAATGACTAGACTACATAGCATATTCATGATGGCATGACTAGACTAGATATATTTAAATGAATGCCAAACAATGCCTTGAAACAAGGCCAAACGTCCTCTCCCCACTTACCTGTAGCGTACAAGGATTCCCGTTGATGCGGTGAGATCCGGTGCGAATCGGGTAGGATTTGGTGAACCTAACATAATTGAGCGAGGTTAGTACTTCACCATTTTAGGATCAAAATTAATGAAATCCGATGTCAAAATCGTGTTTAGAACGTCAAAAGAAGGTCACACGTCCGATTTGGGTTCGATCGGACATAAGGATCACCTTCGGGGCCACACGGGTGGGTCAGACAGGTGGGTAGTCTGGCCCACCGGTATACCCATCGGTTGGGACCGGCGGGTAGGGGCCCGCCGGTTGTACCCGCCGGTTGTACCTACGGTTGGGCCCGAAGGCCCCCTGCCTTCTCAGGTGGGTACCCACAGGCGGGTAGGGGCCCACCGGTTGTACCACCGGTGCTACCCACCGGTCTTGGCCGAAAAGACACTGTTTCTTCCCCATTTTCTCCATTCTTTGGGGAATCAAATGGGGCTTTTTCCCACCCATTCTTCACACCTTCAAGGTCCTATAGGATGGTTCTAACCTAGATCTAGGTTAGATTCAAGTGATGGGAAACCATCTTACCTTCTTTGCTCAAGAACGACTTCAAACCCTCCAAATTACTTCAAACCCACAATGTTCCTTCCACCTTCAAGATCAACACATAAATCATCTATTAAACCTTAGATTCATCATTTCAAAGGGGTTTTACAAGATCTCAAGAAACCATACTCGAATCAAGGGTTTAAAGCTTGGGTATGGTGAATGTTCACAAAACCCAACTTTTCTTACCTCCAACTGTAGATCTAGAGTTGAAGATCACTCTCCGCACCGGAATGGGAAGATCGAGCTTGCACGCTGAAATCCCTCTTTCTTCCTCTTCCTTCTCTTCCTTTCTTCTTCCCTTTCTTTTCTCTCTCTCTTTACTTTTCTCACCAACGACGGGGTAATAAATGGAAAGAAGAGAAAATCATAAAGCTTTATATATAATTCCTAATAAGTGAACAAGGCACATGGATGGGTCACTCGGTGGGTGGGTGTACCCACCGTCCTACCACCGAGGGCCAAAACTTGGGATTTTGATCGGGTTGGCCTCGTGCAACCCCACCCGTGCATACGATGTAGCATACGATATACCTTAAAATCGGATATAATACATGTTTTATCCGTACATGGCCTTATGGTAGGTGCATGTACGGCTTGGGCACTCCGCTCTCTTCGCACGGCTCGTCTTGTCGGGCCAGCCGGTGTTTAAGGTCACCGTGCCATCATAGTTCATAAGGAACCCGCTCTAATTTCCTCTGGCTCGGTTCCTGCATGGTTAAACCGATTCAACCGCGAAATCAGACCGGGTTTAAGAAGCGGGGTATTACAATTATCCTATATATGACCTAGAGTTGGTAGTAGTAATATTTGCATTGAAGATCTGGTACCACTATTTATATGGAGAGAAGAGTGAAATATACATTGACCATAAAAGTGGTGGCATATGCTTTGAGTAGGAAGCTTTGGACCACCAATTATACATTGACCATAAAAGTCCGATGTATCATTTCACTCAGAAAGAGTTGAGCATGAGGTAGAGGAGATGGTTGGAACTAATGAAGGCTTATAATTGTATTATTCAATATCATCTTGATAAATTCAATGTGGTGGCATATGCTTTGAGTAGGAAGCTTTGGACCACCAATTATACATTGACCATAAAAGTCCGATGTATCATTTCACTCAGAAAGAGTTGAGCATGAGGTAGAGGAGATGGTTGGAACTAATGAAGGCTTATAATTGTATTATTCAATATCATCTTGATAAATTCAATGTGGTGGCATATGCTTTGAGTAAGAAGCTTTGGACCACCAATTATACATTGACCATAAAAGTCCGATGTCTCATTTCACTCAGAAAGAGTTGAGCATGAGGTAGAGGAGATGGTTGGAACTAATGAAGGATTATAATTGTATTATTCAATATCATCTTGATAAATTCAATGTGGTGGCATATGCTTTGAGTAGGAAGCTTTGGACCACCAATTATACATTGACCATAAAAGTCCGATGTATCAGTTCACTCAGAAAGAGTTGAGCATGAGGTAAAGGAAATGGTTGGAACTAATGAAGGATTATAATTGTATTATTCAATATCATCTTGATAAATTCAATGTGGTGGCATATGCTTTGAGTAGGAAGCTTTGGACCACCAATCTTACTACCTTGACCACTAATAAGACACTAATTGAAGAAGCAAGGAAGCTTGAACTAGAATTGGTGGTAGATGAGAAAGTACTTGTTGCGCTTGAGATAGAGCCTTCTATCATTGAAAGAATTCAAAAGACTCAACTCTTGTATGATAACCATTCTCCTATGATTTGCTTCCCACACATAAAATCCACAAGGCTTTTCCTTGTGTAGATTCCATTTGTGCAGATCAAGATTGTAGGAGAATCCAACAAAATCTTCACCCATGGTATTAAAGTCAAGATAGCAAACCATTGGCTGTCCCCCCGCTCCCCGCTCCCCGCTCCCCGCTCCCCGCTCCTTGCTCCTTCCTTCTGCCTTTTTTTTTTTTTTTTTTTTAATTATGAGAAAGAAGGAAGCTCGATGAGTGATTTTCACAGCCATGCCCGTGGTTCGTGGCGGGTGGGATCCACTCAGGGTCCAGGGACGAAGGGAGGAGGGGTGAGAGGATGGGGTTAATTAAGTGCCACCGACAGTGACTAAGTTGTTGATGAGACTGCGTATGAAGAAATATATGTATGGCTGGGGAGTGAGGGAGAAAGGTAGAGAGAAATGTAATGCCCGCCGGGCGCAGGCATGTGGATGTGTGGGGGACACACTAATTATTGAGTCGGAAAGGACAAAAAAAGGCACAAACTCAGAGCCAGAAAAGAAAAGCAGAGCCCAGCTCTACCGCCTCTACCTCACACCGCCCCACCACCCCCCCCACCCCACCCCCACCCCCACCCAATCTCTGTCTCTCTCTCCGTACCTCTTAGCTGCTGCTACTGCTGCTTCATCTGGACTGAAGCTGACTGCTCGAGTCTAGGAAAGAGAACCCACTTAATAGTTATGTCAGTGGACTGAATTTAAAAGAGGAGATAAAGAGCTTGAAAACAATCGAACAACCATATGTCTGTTGAAGAGCAAGAGATTACTTTCTCCTCCCTTAGTAAGTAGAGGTTCCTACTTCCTAGTGAAGATGCCGAGGCCTGGCCCGAGACCTTATGAGTGCGTTAGGAAGGCTTGGCACAGCGATAGACACCAACCCATGAGAGGATCCCTTATTCAAGAGATATTCAGGTCCGGTGTTCCTTCTTTTTCCCTTCTGTTTGTTCCCCTCTTTGTCAAGTTTCTCAGTATCTACCATCTGTTTGATTAGGGTCGCCAGTGAGATCCATAGCCCTGCTACTAAGAAGAACAAGAAATGGCAAGAGAAGCTTCCTTTCGTTGTCCTCAAAGCAGAGGAAATCATGTACTCCAAAGCCAATTCTGAGGTATTCTCACTCATTGTTCTGAATCTCTCTTGGGTTTTGAGTTGTAGATTATTTGGTCTCTCATTTACATATGTGTCGTCTTTTTGACGTGTTTCTCCTTTGCTTAGGCGGAGTTCATGGACCTCAAAACGCTCTGGGACCGGTTGAATGATGCCATCAATACAATCATTCGAAGAGACGAGAGCACTGAGAGTGGAGAATATCTGCAGCCTTGTATCGAAGGTACATCACTTTTTCCTTATCTTTATTCTTTCATTTGCTTGTATTCGCCAATGTTGTGAGATTGCTGCTGTCACTTTGGGTATATTTTGGCTTAGGATTCAAAATTTTGCAGACAGACGGTAGTTTAAAGAGTACATACTATATGTATAATTCTTCTGTCTCGTTTTCTCCCTATTTTGGTCAGCCGCCCTTATACTGGGTTGCATTCCGAGAAGAGCATCGCGGAGCCAAAGGCACATTAACCAGAGGTCTTATCTGAATCCCAGCACGCAAGAACCCACTTATGCTGACCCCAGAGTTCAAGACAGCACGACCCATGAAGGGTTACTCACTCTTCAACCAGACAACCGAACCAGCAGCCCGCAGTTAATCTCTACCTACTCGATCTTCACGAGACCCATAACCATGAATTCAACTGGTTTACGTTCAGAATCTAGTAGTCCTGTTACCCAGGACACTAACCCCACCTCCATCCATGAATACCCTTTTCCCTCTGAAAACTTCACTTCAACTGGCCTGAACCAACCCTTACTAATGCCTGCTTCTCCCTCATCAAATTTAGGTCGTGTTTACCCTCTTTGTTATGGCATCCCTCTTCAGAGTAGGGAGCCCCAAGTAAGCTTCCAAGTCCAAGTTTCCCAAGAATTAGACCATTACAGGGTTGTTGGTTTGCCTTGTGTTCAGTCCACTGTAGAGCCTGGTGCAATGCCTGTACTGGAGAACCTCTTTTCCTGTAGAGCTGCTGGAAATGCTTCAGACAGAATCACAGAGTCAGAGTTCAAGGAAACATCTAAGAAACCATCTGTGATTGAGTGTGATCTATCGTTGAGGCTAGGTCCACTCTCGGTAGCGGGAACAAGAGTAGGAAATGAATGGCCTCATCAGGTTGAAGATGTTTTTGATTCAAGTAGTTCACAAGAAGGGAGCAAGTCCAATGATCAGTCACCATCAATGGGTACAGAGTTCAATTTCCTTCGCAGAGATAATTCTGATGGCCCCTTGGAGTCCTGCTCAGGCAAAAGGAGTCCTGAGGGTGAAGATCTGAATGGGAAAGCAAACACTAGGAAGTGGAACGCTCCTGTTAGTGATTTTGCCGAGGACGGGAACATTCGCTAGCCACCAGAATTTCCATCCACCCAGTTTCTTGCTAGATTGAAGAAGCCAGGCTCATAGGAAGTCCTTCCCTGTAATTTATAGTCATAGAAATTTTGATGTGGCTCATGTAAATCTGCCTTTGAGGCCTTTTTCCAATCGTATTCTATGTTCTAGTGATTCTAGTTTTGATTATTAGCAACAGGCAGGAGCATGGAAGTGTAATAGAGATTCTTAGTTTAATTAAGAACAGTAAGTTGCTGACACACAAACATAACTTACTGTTGAACTGACCATTTATATCTGAATAGAATGTAGTAGAATAAGAAACACTTAATAGATTTAGAACCTTAAACCATCATTCTTTAACTGACTATAACATGTGATGGGTTAGAACAAAATGTAATGTACACTGTATGTGAGTAATTTATAATGTGTGAAGGGTGAGTAGAACAATGTTGGTTCACAACAGTCAGGTTGAGTATTTACTATGATGTTTTATTTTTACTGCTCGAAAGATAATCATGCAGGAGTCTTCGGTGTTATAGATCTTGTGGACTAAGTACTGTCAATAGAAGGTTCAAGGTTTATTAGATGGAAATAGAATTAATGTTGAGGGATTCTGATAAATTTTATGAGAATTCCCCCTGAAAAGCTTTTGAAGTGGAAACAACATAATAATTAGGGAAAAGGCTGGGGATGCTAGCTTTGTGCCAGCATTGTGTCTGCCTCTTTTCTCCCCCCTTGGAAAAGTCCCCCCTGCCCCTGCTCCTCCCATCCCAACCCACCCCCACCCCCAGCCCCACCCCCACCCCCACCCCCACCCCCACCCCCCCCCACCCCATTGATTATTAGGGAAAGGTTGTTGGCATGCCCTTACTGTAAGAATTTCCACCACGCCCCTGTTTTCCTGCCATATAAACTAATTATTTGGCTCTTTACTGTTGGATGGATGGAGATTCTCTGGGACTGTATGGCACACCTTGTATGTAGGGATTTAAAAATTGGATTGGAATTGGCTGATAGCGGCCAAGGCCGATTCTTTATAGAAACTAGGGTTAGAGTATTTTTAAGCCGATTCTGGCTGATTCCGATCTATTCTGATTCAGAATAATTTGGGACCCCTGAGTTCGGGTTTTTGAACACTGTTTGTATGTGACTTCGTCCATGGCTTTTCAATATCTTGTGGTCCATAGCAGGGTGTAGGTTTCAGGTTTCTAGGTTGCTGATGGATTGAGGTTTCATGGTTTAAATGTTTCAGATTTCAGGTTTCATGTCTACTTTCAAGTTGCAGGTTTCATGTTTTTTGGGGTTGTTCTATGGCATTTTCCTGGCAACCCCTCTCTGTGTATTCTCATGGGAAATTTCCAATTGGTGTGGTGGAAGCCCTTCTAGGTGAATGGCTACCACTGTTAATATTACAGTAAGTTCAAGGGATTCATGGTCTGTGCTGGCCATGTTATTTTACTTTGTCTGTACTCATTTTTCGCCACATGGCAAGTCTGATAAGGCTGAAATTTTGTAAACATGTAAACCCTAAGTTCTCCTGCTCAAATATATAAGCATATCAAGAGAATGCATGGCATACATGGGAGGGTAAATGGTTGCGTTCAAGGCTGAAATTTGGCACTTAAGAGTCCAGAACATTTCCTAAGTATCCTTTTGTCTGAACTGCAATATAACTTTTCTTTCACGTGGTAAAACTAGGTGTGCAGGCCAGGTAAGTTATATGCACTGCCTGTAACAAGAGAAAAAGTTATATGCACTGCACAGACCAGGGGAACCTTTCACCTTATAGTAACACCTAGCTTGAGAACCTAAAAGTTGCACTTTATCAGCACACTACAATTTGAAGATACACAACACATTCATAGTCATAGTAAGAATATGAAGTGGGTTCTATTATCAGATTAAGTATTTTAATAATGATGCTTTATTTGAATTGCTCAAGATGTAGCCGTGCAGAATTGCTTGTGGGGGCATGGATGTTGCAGGCCTGTCTTTGAGGTATTAGTACTGTCAATGGAAGGGTCAAAATTCATGAGTAGGAAATTAAATGTTGTTTGAGGAATCTGATTAAGCTTATTGTAAAGAAAAATCTAGCTTTTGCTTGAAGGTGATTCAGTTTGCTTCTGATCCTCATGTATCTATTCCCCTCCCCTCCTCTATGATTTTGAGACTAGATCATCTATTGTGCTTGTTTGGATGGTTCAATCACTCCAAATTTCTGGGGGAAATTTCAAGGCATCAAGCTGTTAATTTTTTTTTTGGGGGTGGGGGGTGGTGTTGTAGAAAGATCGCTATCAGCTGGAGAAGATACACGGCTAGACATAGTGGGTGCAAAAGACTCGTGTGCCCCATTGGCCTGCATGCTGGCATGGACTTGCACCAGTAGGGTAGCATTTTCTCTTGCCCCTTTTTTGGGGTTATATATGGTTTTTTTGTAGTGGCCTGGTACGGCTAATGTTGTTTTGCTGCTTCTTGTTTCTCATGTATCAACCCTTGTTTGGGGGATATGCTTTCACATGTTTAAAAGAAAATGCATAGGAAGTTGAAGTTTATTTGCGAACTCCATTTATGTTATATGATTCCATAGTGTATAGATTGTATACCATATATAGGAGGTTCTCATATCTGTCAGTTGTGAAATCCTGCCTATGTATATAAGTTCACTGGGCGTGCAACAAATTCAGATGTATTAAAGGCTTAAAGCAGTTCATTTCATGGCTCCCAGAAAAATGAAGTATGCTGTAAGGTAAGGTGGAAGGCGGTGGTGTACGAGGATGTAGGCAATCTTGTCGAATCTGCATTGTTTGTTTTTGTTTTTTTCCATTACGTTCTGCATCGCTTTTAGGGTTGCGTTTCTACAATAGGCCCATTCAGTAATTCCTACTTATGGTTAGTAATTTGTTTTTATTTTTTATTTTTTTAACTGTGTTGAGATATAATGGATTTAGTTAGAGAAAAGAAGGTGATACAGCTTGGGTTGCTCTCAACTTTAATCTGTCCAATAAAGCTAAGATATGTAAGTACAATGGATTAGGTCTGGATTGGGAGTTTCCTGTCACAGTTTGACCAAAGGATGAATGGGCTTGGTGTGATACATTTATAACCTGGTCCTATACGAGCCCTGACAGTAGTATAGCATGTGTGTGCGTGGATGAAGGGAGGCCGTGCCCATGCTACAAAGCCGGATTTAATATCACTTCAGGTTTGAATTAAGATGATACAATAGCCAGAGCCAGGCCAAAATTAACTAAATCCGGTGGATTGAAGTCGAACTATATTCTTTCTTTTTCTAGAGGTAAGGTTGTGGGAAGGGTTTCATGATGGTCATGATACAGTCAAATCATACGGCTCAGTAGGGTGAGGACACGCGTCGCCCACCGGGACACGTGTCGCCCGCCAGGTAGGGAGTACGAAGACTCTATCACGCTCTGTCACGTCGTTTGCATGAGGGGAATATTCCCCACAAGGAGGATAGAGGTATTGGCGCAAGACTGGGAGAGAGAGGAAGGTGGACCCCAGAAGGCAAGAGGAAACCCTAGCCCCGAAGAAGCATATAAGGAGGCCGAGAGGAAGGAAAGAGGTAAGTTCTCGGACCTCACCATTACTCCCTTATCGAAAGGATGCGGCCGACCCTAACTTGAGCGTCGGAGGACTAACCCGGACAAAGCTTGGCCTCCGGCTCTGTGCTTGTGCAGGACGAACTCATGGGTTTTTAGGCAACAGATTGACGCCTGTGGGAACGAGTAATGGTGGGGAGAACCTACAACCGCAAGAGGAGAGAGCGGCGTCCAACATGGACATGGGGAAGAACCTTTAGGGGGCTTCTCCTCGGGAGATAGGACGAGAAAGGGCAATGACGATCGGGAAGTATCCATAAGGTACCAGGCCAAAGCGGATATTCAGACGTAAGGTAGTGATCCTTCGCCTCTTCCAAGCGCAAGAATACGTGACGAGGGAGCAATTGAAGCCTCGAACAAGTATGACCGGATGGTCGAGACGATGAAGGAGGTCTCCAAAGTGCTCTCGAGGACCGGCGAGCACCGCCAGCCCCACATCCGACTGAGAGGGCTCGAGACGAGGACCGGAGCAGACAGATCTATAAGATCCGGTCATAACCTTCAAACCGAGCAAAGGAGGGAAAGTCCGCACCCGAGGTAGGCCGAGCTATGCCGAGATCCACATGGGGATCCGCACCGAGGAGACAATGAGAGGCACGAGGACTCGGGGTTGAGGCAGATGATCCTAGAACTGAAAGACGAGGTCAAGAAGGTGGTAGAAAATCAGACGGGAACCCTCGAGCCAGACCTCACTAATGACACGGCTCTAGCTGATGAGGTCATGAGGGATCCGCTCCCGATCGGCTTTCGCCTACCCAAGTATGACACTTATGACGGGTCTGGGGATCCTGTCGATCATCTGGAAGGCTTCAAGGTCGCCATGCAGTTCCATCGAGTCTTGGAAAATATTATGTGTCGCGCCCTACCATTAACATTCAGAGGAGCGGCAAGGCTATGGTACAACCGTCTGCCGACGAAGTCGATCAACAGCTTCAACGATCTAGGCTACTTCTTGAAGGATTCTCCAAGAGCCAACCCCTTCGAAGACCACGTTGAACTTGACCAACATCAAGAAACATGAAGGAGAATCACTGCGAAACTACATGAAGCGCTTCCAACAAGAGAAGGTCACGATCAGAGGTCTAGACCCGAAAGAGGAGTTCACACCTGGAGGCGTCAAGGATAAGGAGCTGAAAAGGTCTTTGCGAAGCATACACCGAGGAACTGGCGAGTTGAGAGCTCATGCGATAAGTACATCCGATGGAAGAAACCCTTCAAGCCGATGGAGCGTAACCAAGCCTCAGACAAGAGTAGCAAGCACGCCGCATTTTGCAATTTTGCTCTTACGCACTTTTAAGTTGTAATTCCTCATCCTAAACTCTGGAGGATCTTATTCATGGAAATTATGAAAGCTGGTTTACGGCAATTAAGAACTCTCCTGTTTGGTGACCTTTACTCTGCCAAATGAATACAGACGAAGGTCCTCACCTCGGTTGGGAGTTCGGCCAAAGCCGAACGGACCTGACTGAAGGTCCCCCTCTCGGTCGGGAGTTTGGCCAAAGCCGAACGGACTTGACCGAAGGTCCTCACCTCGGTTGGGAGTTCGGCCAAAGCCGAACGGACCTGACCGAAGGTCCTCACCTTGGTCGGGGGTCGGCCAAAGCCGAACGGACCTGACCGAAGGTCCTCACCTTGGTCGAGGGTCAGCCAAAGCTGAACAGACCCGACCAAAGGTCTTTACCTCGGACGGTGCTCAGGCTAAGGCCGAGCCGAACTGACCGAAGGTCCTTGCCTCGGTCGGGGGCTCAAGCTAAGGTCGAGCCGAACTGACCGAAGGTGCTTACCTCGGTCGGGGTCTCGGACAATACCGAGTCGAACTGACCGAAGGTGCTTACCTCGGTCGGGGTCTCGGACAAGGCCGAGCCGAACTGACCGAAGGTCCTTACCTCGGACGGGGCTCAAGCTAAGGCCGATCCGAACTGACCAAAGGTCCTTACCTCGGACGGTGCTCAAGCTAAGGCCGAGCCGAACTGACCAGAGGTCCTTGCCTCGGTCAGGGCTGCTAAGGCGAGCCAAGCGACCAAGGTCCTTGCCTCGTCGGGGCTCAAGCTAAGGTCGGGCACGAGCGAAGGTGCTTACTCGGTCGGGTCTCGGACAAGGCCGAGCCGAATCGACCAAGGTCCCTTACCTCGACGGTGCTCGAGGGTAAGGCCGAGCGAACGAGAAGGTCCTTGCCTCGGATGGGGAGTTTGGCCAAAGCCGAACCGACCTGACCGAAGCTCTTTACCTTTGTTGGGAGTTCGGCCAAAGCCGAACGGACCTGACCGAAGGTCCCCCTCTCGGTCGGGAGTTTGGCCAAAGCTGAACGGACTTGACCGAAGGTCCTCACCTCGGTTGGGAGTTTGGCCAAAGCTGAACGGACTTGACCGAAGGTCCTCACCTCGGTTGGGAGTTCGGCCAAAGCCGAACGGACCTGATCGAAGGTCCTCACCTTGGTCGGGGGTCGGCCAAAGCCGAACGGACCTGACCGAAGGTCCTCACCTTGGTCGGGGGTCGGCCAAAGCTGAATGGACCCGACTGAAGGTCCTTACCTCGGACGGTGCTCAGGCTAAGGCCGAGCCGAACTGACCAAAATTCCTTGCCTTGGTCGGGGGCTCAAGCTAAGGCCGAGCCAAACTGACCGAAGGTGCTTACCTCTGTCGGGGTCTCGGACAATATCAAGCCGAACTGACCGAAGGTCCTTACCTCGGACGGTGCTCAGGCTAAGGCCGAGCCGAACTGACAGAAGGTGCTTACCTCGGTCGGGGTCTCGGACAAGGCCGAGCCGAACTGACCGAAGGTCCTTACCTCGGACGGTGCTTAGGCTAAGGCCGAGCCGAACTGATAGAAGGTCCTTGCCTCGGATGGGGAGTTTGGCCAAAGCCGAACCGACTTGACCGAAGCTCTTTACCTCGGTTGGGAGTTCGGCCAAAGCCGAACGGACCTGACCGAAGGTCCCCCTCTCGGTCGGGAGTTTGGCCAAAGCTGAACGGACTTGACCGAAGGTCCTCACCTCGGTTGGGAGTTTGGCCAAAGCCGAACGGACTTGACCGAAGGTCCTCACCTCGGTTGGGAGTTCGGCCAAAGCCGAACGGACCTGACCGAAGGTCCTCACCTTGGTCGGGGGTCGGCCAAAGCCAAACGGACCTGACCGAAGGTCCTCACCTTGGTCGGGGGTCGGCCAAAGCCGAACGGACCTGACCGAAGGTCCTCACCTTGGTCGGGGGTCGGGGGTCGGCCAAAACGGACCGCGAAGGTCC
>CM040964.1:27248941-27397341 GCA_022985045.1 Macadamia tetraphylla | reverse complement strand
CAATTTATCTCCATCCAAATCCATGAGTAGTATAGCTTTTCCTGACAACACTTCTTTACTGTGAATGGACCACTCCAATTTGGTCAGAATTTTCCCCGAAGATCTTGTGTAGGTGCTCTTTGTTCTCTGAGAACCAAATCTCCAATTTCAATATTGCGAGGACGAACATTTTTATTGAATACTCTTGCCATTCTCAACTGATACTTTTTCAAATTGTCCATGGCTTTCATTCTTTTTTCATCCAACAGATTGAGTTCATCATATTTGGCCTGTACCCATTCTCCTTCTGGTAGCTTGCTTTCTATGAGGACTCGAAGAGAGGGCACTTGTATCTCAATTGGCAACACAGCTTCCATTATGTATACAAGGGAATACGGAGTTGCCCCTGTAGAAGTTCGAATCAACGTTCTATATGCCCATAGTGCATATGGTAAGTGATCCACCCAATCTCTATGTGTATCTGCCATCTTTTGAAGAATTGCCTTCATATTCTTATTAGTTGCTTCCACTGCCCCATTTGTTTGTGGATGATAAGTGGTGGATTTATGTCGTTCGATCCCAAATTTGGTGCAAAGTTTATCGACTTTCCCTCGAAAATGAGTGCCCTGGTCAGATATCAGTTGTTGCGGGATCCCATGTCTACAAATGATATTCTCTTTCATAAACTTGGCCACCTTTGCAGCAGTGAGGACTGAATATGACTATGCTTCCATCCATTTGGTGAAATAGTCAATTGCTACCAGTATAAACTCATGACCATTTGAGGCTTTGGGAGCAATTTTTCCTATAACATCAATACCCCATGTAGAGAATGGCCAAGGGGAACTGAGCGAATACAATTCCGTTGGCGAAATATGTATGATATTAGCAAATATCTGACATTTGTAGCATTTCCGAACAAAATCTACGCAGTCTGCCTCCATTGTGCGCCAGTAGTATCCTAATTTTAGGATTTTATTGGCTAGCATTCTTGCATTCATATGAGGCCCATAGATACCTTGATGTATTTCTTCTATCACAGTCTGTGCCTGTTCTTCATCCACACACAATAGATGAATTCCATCGAAGGATCTTTTGAACAGCAAATCATCTTGTAATGTGAATTGGGTGGTAAATTTTCTGTGAAACTTCTTGTCCCCTGATGTTGCTTCCATAGGATATTTCCCTCCCTTGATGAAGTCCACAATAGGAGCAAACCAAGATCTTCCATCTGTTGTCAAGGCATTCACTGAGCCGTGATAGATGGGATTTACCTTTCTTTCAACCAGAAAAGGTCTTGGGCCATAGGACTACACTCAACCATTGATGCTAATGTTGCAAGAGCATCAGTGAACCGGTTGCTATTTCTCTGGTAGTATTCGAAAGAGATTTCCTCAAAGTGTTTAGAGATCTTCTTCAAATATTCTTGATAAGGCTTCAATTTCTCATCTCTGGTCTTCCATTTCCCTTGAGTTTGGCAGATTACAATTGCTGAGTCACCAAACACTTGGATTTTTTTTACCCCAATTGTCAGAGCTATCTCCAGACCGATTGCATATGCTTCATATTCAGCAATATTATTGGTGCATGGAAAATCAAGTCGAAAAGATGAAGGTAAATAGAGCTCATCAAGTGTTATTAATAACACTCCTGCCCCATACCCTCTTTGATTGGTTGCTCCGTCAAAATATAATTGCCATGTGTTCACAGAGTTTCGTTCTTCAACTACTATGATTTCCTCATCTGGAAAAGCATCGTCTAATGATCTTCCATCTTCTGTGGGGTGTGCAGACAAGTGATCCACAATTGCTTTGCCTTTGATAGACTTTTGATTGACATATGTAATGTTAAATTCTGAGAGTAATAGGAACCACCTTGCCATTCTACCAGTGAGTGCAGGCTTTTCGAACAAATACTTAATAGGATCTATTCTGGAAATCAAGCGAATTGGATATGCCACCATATAGTGTCACAACCTTCTTGTTGCCCAAAAAAGAGCTGTGCAAGTCTTTTCTAATGATGTATATCAAACTTCATATTCCAAGAATTTCTTGCTCAAATAGTAGATAGCCTGTTCTACTCCTTTTATCTTATCTTTTTGAGCTAACATGGACCCCATTGAGAATTGTCCTACTGACAGATATAACAGAAGTGGTTTCCCCTTTATTGGTGGCATAAGAACCGGTGGATTTAACAAGTATTCCTTGACTCTGTCGAAGGCTTCTTGACGTTGGAAATTCCATCGTGTGGGCTGATCCTTCTTCAATAATTTGAACATTGGTTCACAGATAATGGTCAATTGGGATATGAAACGGCTGATGTATTAGATGTGACCAAGGAATCCTCGTATTTGTTTCTCAGTCTGAGGTGCAGGCATGTCCCTGATTGCTTTAATCTTGATAGGGTCCACTTCTATACCTCTTCTACTTACAAGAAAGCCTAACAACTTTCCTACCTTTGCTCCGAACATACACTTCTGAGGGGTCAATCGTAATTGAAATTTCTTGATTCTTTCAAAAAACTTCCTTAGTGTTGGGATATGCCCCTATCTATCGATAGATTTTACAATCATATATCATCGACGTAGACTTCTACTTCCTTGTGAATCATATCATGCAAAATAGTGGTAGCAGCCCTTTAATATGTGGCTCCAACATTCTTTAGACCAAATGGCATTACCTTATAGCAATAGGTCCCCCAAGGGGTGGTGAAAGCAGTCTTTTCCATATCTTTAGGATGCATGCTGATCTAGTTGTATCTTGAAAACTCATCCATGAATGACAATAATGCATGTCCTGCCGTACTATCAATCAATATATCAATATGAGGCAAAGGAAAGTTATCTTTAGGACTGACTTTATTCAAATCTCTGAAATCCACACACATTCTGACTTTTCCATCTTTCTTTGGAACTGGAACAATATTGGCCAACCAATGAGGGTACTTTATAACTTGCAAAAATCCTGCATTCCATTGCTTAATTACTTCTCTAATCTTTTCACTCCATTTAGGCCGCATTCTTTTAGCCTTTTGTTTGATTGGCCTCGCATTTGGATACGTAGGGAGTCGATGTTGTACTATTTTTGGGTCAATGCCATGCATGTCTTCATAGGACCAAGCAAAAACCTCTGTAGATTCTTTTAACAGACTGGCCATTTGTGAGGTTTCTTCTTCATTCAGGGTTGCACCAATTTTAATTTCTTAAGGGCATTGATCGGATCCTAAATTAATGAGTCGAGTGTCCTCACTCATAGGTTTGACTATTTTTTCTTTAGATTGTTTTAACAATTCATGATATTCATTAGTTATTTTGTTAAGATCATCATCAGAAAGAGACAAATCATACTTTAAATCAGAATTTTCATTGACAGCTGCAAAGACTACAGACTCAACATACTAAAAGCGTGGAATTTCATTAACAGAAGGAAATTCAAAAAAAGTTCAAGTAAAAGGAGACTCAACAACAGCAAGAGAATCTTCAGTGTACTGTGTGGTGATTTTAGAACCGATTGGACCTTGAGTCTTAGTGAGCTTGGAGTCATTTCCTGCACTGGTCCAGTTGAGCAGTGGTTTGCGGGCTGGATGAATTAGCAGGTATGGCATTGGTCCCTCCTCTATCTCTTCAGTGGCAATAACATCTACCTCAAGGGTCTTGTTAACACCACTACTTTCACCTTCTTCATGGAGCTGAAGATGCCCCAGTTTTTCTTGGCCGAAGAGTTCAGATTTAGCCTGCCTACTCTTAGCACTTTTTGTGGTAAAAATAAGTTGATCAATCTCATGATCTGTAAACCCGAATTTTCTGAGGGATGTCCCTCACCCCAGGCTATTCAGCCCTCGCTCCAGAAAATCTAACTTCTCAAGCCTTTTATGTGAGGCAATCCCCTTGCCACGGTCACACCGTTGACCTTCATCTCTGATGTAACCATTGCAGTTGCTCCTAGCACAGTAAGGGCAGATAATCATCCTTCTAGCTCTTCTCTTTCTAGCATATGAACTGCTCCCATAAAAAAAGAGCAATATTTCCCCTTTCTCAGCTCCTCCAGGTACGTCTTCCACAGGCAAGAATAAATGTGAGCTCGTATCTCGATTGGAAGATTGAGACGCCATGTAGCTCTTAATTTATGCTGTCAAACTTCTTTCAGTGTAAGACGAGGCTTGAGAATTTATGATGATTGAATTAGGGATGCAGGGTTAACTGCAGATTCTTCTTCAGTTTTGGTAATCACATCTATCTCAAAGAGGTCACTGATACCATTATCTTTACCATCCTCCTTAAATGGCAGACATTCCAGCTCATAGGTGATCCAATCAATCTGATCTTGATAGATGACTTCAAACTCAGAATCTGCTTTCTTTGCTTCTTTCTTAGGTTGAAAGTCAAGATCCTCACAATTGGGAAAACCTTCTGCTGCCTTTAAAAAGTACCTTTCTAAGGTAGGATAATTCACAATCCTTTTCTTGTAAGAGGATTCCTTTCTTGCCATTATAGGCATGTTTTGATTTTCAAACCCTTGACAGGATCTTGCTCCACCTCGGCCCCTCCTTATATCTTCTAACATATTTTGTTCTTCCTCTTGAGAAAACCCCAAACCATGCATTCCTGCAGTGTGAGGAAATTCAGGCAACCTTGTGGGTCCTTGCTGGTATTTTTCCAATCCCATCCCAGGAAAATAATGCATCTGCTTCATCATTCAATCAACAGTGGTATTCCACATGCCCTCATAGGACATTAGAATGTTCTCCTTCATTGGCTCTTCCACACAGAAGCATAAACTTTTTCTAGTTCAAAGCCACTCAGACGCACCTCTTGTTCTTAAGTTTTTCCAACTTCAATATTAGCCAATGTGTTGACTAACTGAGAATCTCCAGAAATAGTAATTACCTTCTCATCATAGATAAATTTTACTTTCTGGTGTAGAGTAGATGACACTGCCCCTACTTTATGAAGCCACAGACGACCCAAAAGCATATTGAAGGAAGTTGGGATATCTATCACTTGGAATTCAACATAGAACTCAGCTGGCCCTGTTATCACCATTGTTGTGAGAATTTTGACAACATTTCATCTAGTGTTGTCGTAAGCCTTAATGATCTAAGCTGAGGGTTTGAATTGATATGGATTAAAGCCTATACATGTGGCAGCTCTCAAGGGTAAAACATTCAGATCTGGTCCATTATCAATAAGGACCTGAGGCACTGTATTCATATTGCATTCAACCGTGATGTACAGAGCTCTAGTATGCTTGATACCTTCTGGAGGTAAGTATATATTAGAGAACATCAATGCCTGAACAGCATATGTGGCTCCCACAATTTGAGATAATCGCGATGGATCCATCTCTATGGGTACTTGCACACTGGTGAGGGACTTTACTATAACTTCCCTTTGGGCAGGAGATGCCATTAACAACCCCCAAATGGAAACATTGGCATGTACCTTCTTCAACTGGCTCAATACTTGATTCTCATGTTGTGGTTTCCTGCTACACTGCCCTGTCTCCATGACAGTTGGTTGCTCCACTATTAACCCCTTGGCTTTGTAGTCTTTCCCACTTCTAGTGGCCATCACTTTCTTAGATTTTTCAGGCCTCTTTTTTATGAGAATATTATAGGGGTATTTACTCTCATCTTCCTTGTTTATATCACCAATCATGCCTACCATAGGTACTTTAATCCTTTCTTCATATGCAGATAGTGGACTTGATGGACCCCCCGAAATGTCGATAGCCTAGGCTTTAACTATTTGAATAATGTTATGCAAATGCAGAATAAGCCCTTTGACAAATGATTCATCCTCGAAATTAACCTTAAGATTTTCACAGACTTCTTTGACAGTTTCTTGCCGGACTGCCACTTTCCTCAATATTTTCTCAGTTACTAACATATCTTCACAAATTTGATTCAGTAAGCAGAGTACATTGTCGCAGGAGGGATTCTCTTCTTCACTGTCCTCTTCAAACTCAATTTCAAAATATGCACTTTCTGAATCTTGATTATCTTCGTTTTCTTCACCAAATTCTTCCTCTAGATCTTTATTTTCTTTATCTTCTTCAACAAGATCTCCTTCTAGATCTTCATTTCTTGATTCTTGATCAACTTTTATATTTTTATCCCTATATTCTTCCTCCTCTGAATCATCGTCAGAGGAAAAGATTGGGTGAATGATATATGTTGGATCCCCATCGGGCACGTTTCGTCCAATAGCATTCACTGTCTCACAAACTTCTTCAGTATCACTATCACTCTCTCCACCTATATGGATTAAGTGATGCTCATCCCCTTCTTCTTCCTCTGAATCATCATTAGAAGGGAAAATTGGGAGAATGATATCTGTTGGATCCACATCGGGCACATTTCTTCCAATAGCATTCCTTTTCGATATCCTATCATCCTCCTCTCTCACCTATATGGATTAGGTGTATTTCATCTGAGATCATTTCTACAATAGTCAATGCCACCATTGCCTTGATCATGTCGGGTGTGACATCTTCTATTGTTGGTACAATGAGAGTTGCAAGATCAATTTGGGACTCTTCTTCCCCATCTATAAGATTCACCGATTTGGTAGAGGAGTGCACCGATCCGATAAAGGAGTGAATGGGAGTATCTAGATCCATTAACATATCAGTCCAAGAAGTTCCATTCGACCAATCTGCCTCTGAACACTGATGTTGGATCCCTTCTTCTATCCATCCATTCATGGGAAAGTATTCTATTAGTGGTGGATAAGGATAAGGGTTACATGGAATTGGCAGGTAGCAAGGTTCTGGGTGAAATGGCAACAAAGACGGGAAAAATGGGGCAATAATTGGTGATAGTAATCCTTCCCAAGTTGGGACACAATAGTCTGGTGTTGGATGGTAAGATGGAGATGGAGGATGTGATGCCAGGTAATAGGAAGGTGATAGAAGGTATGATATTGGGTGATATGAAGGTGCTGGAGAAAGTGATGGTAGGTGATACGAAGGTGATGAAGGATAGGATGTTAGGTGATATGAAGGTGATGGAGGCTGTGGGTGATATGAAGGTGATGGAGGATGTGGGTGATAGGAAGATGATGGGAGGTATGATGTTGGGTGATATGAGGGTGATGGAGGATAGGATATTGGGTGATATGAAGGTGATGGAGGTTGTTGGTGATAAGAAGATGATGGATTGTATGATGCTGGGTGATATGAGGGTGATGGAGGATAGGATATTGGGTCATATGAAGGTGATAGAGGTTGTGGGTGATAAAAAGATGATGGACTGTATGATATTGGGTGATATGAGGGTGACCCTATCTGAGGAAGTGTAAGATTGCAGGGTGGGAGACTTTCATCTTCCTAGGAATGACTTTCTTCAATTCTCTTCTGATTCTCCTCTTCTTTTACTTTTGAATGCTTGGCTTTGAGCAAGGCTCAGTAAACTCGGGCAGTAAGACGCCCTTTCTTTGGTGAGGGTTAAATCCTTTGAGTAGGATCTTTTTCATCTGAATCATTTTGTATCATTCCGAATGTTCCATGATTCGGAAGGGGATTGGTAGTCACATTTGGCTGGCTCTTCAACTCCAGTTCAATTTGTCCTGATTCAATCAAATCTTGTATAGCATGCTTGAGGATGATACACTGGTTGGTGAGATGACCCTTTTGATTATGGAAAGAATAGTATTCATTGTCCTTGTACCAAGGAGGTGGAGGATCGCTGATTGGACGAGCAGGCATCGTACTCAAGAGGACTTCTTTCTTTAATTTCTCATAACACACAAATAAGGGCATCCCCAAATCTGAGAATTGCCTCCTCTATACTGAACCTTTTTGAGCTGGAAGACTTGGCTTAATGACAACTGCAGCAAGCTTAAGAGTTCCTGCATGCACGTAGGCTCTGGCGGTGCTTCGTGAATTCTGATATTCACCTCTGTATTATGTCCTTTACCATACTTTGTGTTCTTACTCTGCTCTGAGGAACCCTGGGGACTGTTCCAGTGTTGTGCTTCTCTAAAGATTCGATTTTCAACTCTTCTCCCTATTGCCAGCAATGCTGAGAATGTCTCGACGTGCTGACTATATAACACATCATAATAAGAATTTTCCAAGTTATCTAGAATCATTTCAACTTTCTCTTTTTCAATCGGTCGAGATGTCATCATACCTACCTTATCTCGAAACCTTAAGAGAAACTCCGTGAAACCCTCACCTGGAGCTTGTCGAATAGTTTCTAACTCTCGTCGAGTTATATCTAATTCAGTGTTGTAGAGTACTTGCCAGTAAATGCTTTCATAATCATTGACCAATTCTAAGTCCGGAAGGGTCCAAGCTGAGTTAACCAACTTTGGGCTTGAAAGAGTAAGCAAAAATGCTTGCCCCATCTATTCTTTAGTAAATCCCCATGATCTGGAAATATTAATGAAGACCTTCAAGTGTGCCCTCGAGTCACCCTTGCCATCAAACTTATCAGTGTTCCACTTAAATTTCTTTGAAATGCGAGCTCCGGGAAAGAGGACCATTTCATCAATTTCTGTGGCGTGAGTATCTACGACTTTTCCCTTCTGCAGCAAATTTTCAAGTCTTCCTAATTATTCCCTCATCTTTCTTTCCCTTTAAGTTTTCGGGTGTTGTGTTGGAAGATCTGGTCGGATTTCCTCTTCATCATCCTTGACCACAAGCCTCAGTATGGTACGAGGTGCATTGGACCCCATCTTGGTCCAATTGTGTTCTCCTAAGGTTGAAATGGGTTCAGTTTGTTGTTGAGGTTGCTTGGCATTGGTAAACTAGGTGAATAAATGACATAACTCCTCTAACTCTAACTGCATCATATCTACTCTCCTTTTCTCTTGGGCATTTGGTTGACTTCCACTAGCCGGATCCATATTCGTCGACTGTTTAGACGATACTGAGCTAGGTGAACTTGGTGGCGTGAGTTGAACTATAAGTTCCACCGTTGGTAAGGACTTCTCAGGGCTGTCTTGGATCAAACGATTATCTTGATGGGTCCACACATATAGCGAGGAATTGTTTTAACGTGGAATTATGCCTGACCTAAACTAAGAAATTTAAATTTTAGATTTTTATTATTTTTTTTATGGACACACAAATTCCCCCTCAATAATAAGTGTCCAACTTTGGCCCAATTTTCAGTTGGTATTCACACACTCCTTTATTTTTCTTCCTTTTTTTCTATTTTGAGGGCCCAATTTAAACACAAATTATGGTGTGGGAAAACAAACAAGTTGGTCCAAGCAAGAACAAACTCACAGCTGATTTCACATAGGTATTTTGTTTCTCCCCGTATCATGGAAATACCTAATAATTCCTGGCTCTGGGATTGGTTTTATGGAACATTATTAGTCTGGAACACGTGCTAATATAATGTGGTGAAGTGGGAATCACCCCACAGGCACAATTGCGTGAACCAAAACTGATATAGTTGCATCTCCCAATTCCCAATTGTCAAAGAACACATCAGGTTTAAACATATATAAGAAAAATCTCACCTTAGATGAAACAAGTTGGAAGGGTTCTAACTTGAACCTCAAACAATTACTGAGTTAGTTTGTGGTGTACCCTAGTTGTTTAATGGTCTAGTTCTTATATGATGCGATGCAATGGGTAAGGCTGTAGGACAGAACAATGTTACCCTTGACAGAACCGATATACCTATCACTGAAAGTGAATCATGGGTACGTGGTTCCTTTGATATACCAGATGGTACTGTATCAAGGGGTGTGGCTTTGTCGGTGATTATCCATGACATTACATGGGTTCAGTCGGCTAATCACAGGGGCAGGTGTATCCGTGAGTGGGTGTGTGCCCAAGTGTAGTGTAGAAAGTGGCCATTAGTTAATTGCAGAATGGCCCGATATGTTCTATCACCTCGAGGGTTTTGAACTATCGAGAACCATCCTTGCCAATCAATTTCATTTCGAGCTCTCTTATGTAGGAAGTGGGCTTCATTTGGTCTCAGAGTACTTAGTATATTATGCACTGACCTCCCCGAGGGTGCGGGCACGACAAGGAGTACCCTCGTCAATCGATTTCACTTCGAACATGATGCATGATGCAGTTAGCAAGCAATATACAGAGATGTTTGCACACAATGATGATGAGGGGGAGAAAATTCTAACGTTTATTGTAAGTTTTTGGTATAGAAAGTTTGACAGTCTCCAGTGGAGTCGCCACTGTAAGGGAAAATACCTTTTTTGGTCTTTTTCTCTCTTTTCTCTTCTATCCTTCCTTCTCACCTTTGGCCTGCCTTGGATTGAGTGGCCTCCAAAGCATGGTCTTGCGACTATCGGAGGGATGGAGAAACATGATTTTTAGAGTCGCCATCTAGGACTCAGGGCCTAGAACCCTATGGTGGAGCCCAATTTCGATTGAGGGATCGAGCTCGAATAGGGGGTTGGTTCCCTGTGAAAGGAAGGAATCCCCTAATTTGACTTCATACCTTGGTCTGTTCCAGAGATAGGGGTGCATGTCAAGTTACGAGTGTGGGAAGGTGTTAGGCACCCACCAGACCCGGAATTCCCGGTCTTTCTATCAGAAGCTTGGATTTTGAATATTCTCCTCCGAGAATTTTAACAGTCTAAGCTAGCACAGTTCTCTTATATGAAATAACACAAACATATATATATATATATATATATATATGAACTAGCTTGAAAGAATTCTACATGAAATAATGAAATTTACATAAAATAATGAGAAATGCAGCTATTTTACCTACATATAAGTGCTATGCTCTATGACAGGAAAATCATGATCGTTATTTTATGTGAGAAACACATGCGATAACATATAAAATGATGAAACAAACTAAATTTGATGGACAAATGCTAAAATTAATGCATAAAACTACAATGGTAAATCCTTATTTTATACAGTAAACACGTAAAACAAATATATACAAAAATGAGGCAAATGAAATTGCAATATAATATTCACATGATAATGATTGATGAAAATGGTGAATTTCTTGATAATTTCCCTCGAATCATAGGTAACGATTTAATTTTCTTTTCTCTTTCTTGGAGAAATTAAAAACTTCCGGCACCTAGGTAAGAAGGTTGACAAGGCTTTTTTGCTAGGGTGTGACTATGGATTTTGGTTTTCGGAAATCGGAATAGGACTTCCATACTCTATTTCTAGAATCGGAATCAACTCTGAAAATTTGGGCAAGGCTTTCGCGTCGTATTCTTAGGGTTGGAATTAACTCGGGAATTTTATGTCGAGCTTCCATGCCATATTTATAGGGTTGGAGTTAGGTCAGAAATTTTGGGTAGAGCTTTCGCACCGTATTCTAGGGTTGAAATTAGTTCGGAAATTTTAGGCAGAGCTTCCATGCCATTTTTCTCGGGTTGGAATCAGCTCGGAGATTTTGGGTAGAGCTTCCGTGCCTTTTTTCTAGGGTTGGAATCACTAAGGGATTTTGGGCAAAGCTTCCTCGCCATTTTTCTAGGGTTGGAATTAGCTCAGGAATTTTGGGCAGAGCTTCCACGCTGTATTTCTAGGGTTGGAATCAGCTTAGGGATTTCGGGCAGAGCTTTCGTGCCGTATTTCTAGGGTTGGAATCACCTCAAGAATTTTGGGCAGAACTTCCGCACCATAATTCTAGGGTTGGAATCAGCTCAGGAATTTTGGGCAGAGCTTCCGCACCATATTTCTAGGGTTAGAATCAACTTAGGAATTTTGGGCAGAGCTTCCGCGCTGTATTTTTAAGGTTGGGATCAGCTTATAAATTTTTGCACTGTATTTCTTGGGTTGGAATTAGCTCAAGAATTTTGGGCAGAGCTTTCACACCATATTGAATTTAAATGAAAAGAATTTAAACAAAGGGTTTGATGCTAACCTGAAATGGACAATTTGGATAACCTGGGCTTTGGACTTCTTAGGCTTTGGGTGTCCGACAACTTCAGTCTTCCCTCTTTTTTTTTCTTCTCTCTTTTTTTTTCTATCTCTTTTGGAACTTTACTCTCTGTTGCTTTCTGTCCTGGGTTTACAGTGACCCATGGGTCACTATTTATAGGGGAGGATGACGGGTAGGGGTGTAAAAACACCCAAAGCCATGAGAGGGGGGCCAAATCTGTGTAAGCCCCCCACAAATCCGTGTAAGGGCTTACATAGATTTGTGATCCCTTACATAATCCGTGTAAGCCCTTACACAGATTGTGTAAGGGTTTACACGGACCCCCCTTCGTGTCACCCCGTTAATATACGTGTCACCTTGAAAATAGGTACATGTCACCCTGTTGAGCTTTGAAATAGTACATGGTACCCTCTTACACCTCTAGATACTCCCCTATACCTGGGGCTACTCCCTAGCCTGGACGGCAGTGGCCTTTGGTGGAGTCCTTATCTCATCAATAGTAGTCGGTAAGTCTTAGTTTTGGATAGGGCATAATTTAAGTTCAAGGTTTGATTTTGGTTTGATTTAAAAATTTGATTTTGGTTTTATTATGGTTTGATTTATGGTTTGATTATAGGTTTTATTGAAAGTTAGATTAAGGTTTGATTATGGTTTGATTTATGGTCTGAATTTAAGGTTTAATTTTAATTTGAATTATGGTTTGAATTTAAGTTTTGATTATGGTTTGATTTAAGGTTTGATTATAGTTTGATTTTGGTTTGATTATAGGTTTGATTTTAATTTGATTAAGGTTCAGAGATTTCCTTTTGATATGTATCCCTTAAATGATCAGGCATTTGAGCAGCCCAAGCTTTGGCGGGAATCTGGTTTTCAAAAAAGTTATCCTTATATAGAAGAGTAACAATATGAGTTTTCTTAGACCATAATGCCATGGAAACGTCTGAACAGACTTCTTTTTCAAGTTGAGCTTAGAATTTTTTAACTTGAACTTGAAAAATAGGGTCATCAATTTTTTGTTGTATGCTCTTTTGTTGGATTTCAGATGATAAAGAGCATATGAACTTTTCTTTGGACTGAACTTGAGCCCGGATTTCATTCACCGTATAAACCTTCAGAGGTTCGATGAAATAAAAGGTGATAAGGTGATTTTGAATCACCGAGTGAAGATCGACTGAGTCAATTTGTAATAGATACAGCTGGGATAGAAATGGAGTACCAAGAAGTACAAATTGAGAGAGTCCTTTTACCATTATAAAAGGAGTCCTTAGGCAGTGTCCATTATTATATATAGAAGCAGAGGGGAGTTTGTATTCGACTAGCATTCTATATCCGTCAGCAGTAACCAATTTTGAGTGGTCTTCTCAAAGTATTTAGAAGGTGTAAGTCCTTCATTAATACAATTTATATCTGCTCCTGAGTCGATTAAGGCCATAGTTTCTAAGTTAAACTGGTGATTAACAACGATGTCAGTCATCACATGCCATCGATGAGTTTGAGCCTATTGGATTGTTAAGAATTGAGCGTCATCATAAGAAACTGCAGCAGGAGTCACAGAGGTACTAGCTACTATATTTTGAGTTGCTAGTAGATCCTTGAAGGAGGCTTCTTCGTCAGAGTTTTGCTCAATAAGTCTGTTTTCATTATAAAGTTTAAAAATATGAATTCTTTGTATAAGATCTCGAACTTCAGTTTTAACTTCATTGAGGTCCTTACAAAGTTCCTGAATTATAGGTTCTCGGGTGTGAGAAGTAGCTTTAACCCGATTGATTATAATTTTAAAGCTATAATCTTGAACCGTAGGTTTTTGAGGAACTGGGCTACGCCTAGTATTATCCTTTACTAAGGTGATATACTCATGTAAGAGTTGAGCCTTAGTTGTAGGATCAGTGACTTGGTCAATGGTCTTTAAAAGAAATGATTCTTCAGATGAGAGAACCAACAAACCATTTTCCTTTAGCATAGCTTGGTAAGGTTCACAACTACAATGGGGAGTCTGAGATTTAGACTCAGAAGAATCACTATCGAACTCAAGTTGACAATATCTTGATCTGAGTTGGACTCAGAGTCTGGCTCAGGATCAGAGGAGCTATATAGCAAGACCTTTTTAAGATTTTGCTTCTGAGAGTCATTAATTTCTAAAGCATTGATTCTAGCTTTAGTTCGACAGTTATTCTTATAATGTCCTACTTTTTCACATTTATAACAAACAGGGGGCTTAGTAGGAAAAGAGTTTTGAGGATGAGATTTTGAAAAGTGTTTCTTGAAGAAGCGCTTAGGTTTAGCTTTATAGTGTTTGGCCTAGTATTTAGGCTTGGAAAACTTAGAGAGTTTCCTATGAGTTTCTTTGGAGTCTGGAAGATGAACCTTTTCGAACCCAAATTGTGCACAGAAATCTCCAAGTTCTCTGAATCCAGCTTGTCTCTCTTTAGACAGTTGTCTTTTGAGTTTTAGGTCTGTACAGAGTCGTAGACCTTCATTGCATATTTCAGCAACTAATTCCCTATAGGTGTATTAGTGCCATTATGCTTTACTTTAAGTCTATACCTTACCTTTTGAGCAAATAAAGGAGGTAGACCAGAGATGAACTTTTCTTTCCATATAGAATTGTTGCAGTCCTCTCTAGAAAAGACTTTAGCAAAAAAGACGTCTCTATACCATCTATAATGAGATAGTGTAGGACAACGAAGATTCATAAGTTGTTTTCTTGTTCGATTGGCTAGAATTTCAGCTAATCCAACAAAATAAAGAGTTATAGTGTAGACCAAAGTATTAACTGCATCTTCTTAGTTGACATAAACAGTTCGCTAGGAAAAATTACCATTAGCTAATTGTTCAGTAAGTTGTTGCGGAACATGGGTCACAACATTTATAATTTGCTGCCTAACTTCTTCAGATAGATAGAAATCCCACCAACCACGAAATTGGTCAAAAAATCATATTGCTATCATTTTAGCAACCTCAGAATCAGATGAATGATTGAGTTTTGCCGTTGTAGCATACATAAGCATCTGTTTCAAAAGATTGATGATTTGATATTCATATAAACCATCAATATTCCACTAAAAAATAGTATTACCATCGATTGGGAATTTTGTAGGTTTTCCTTTTACTTCAAATTGAAGGTCGATAGGAGAAGGTTGAGGGTAATAATAGTTTGTTAGAGTGGTAAGCATAACTTTTCGAGCTTTCCTCATAACTTGGTTAAGTTGAGGAAGGGACTCAGGAATTGCTGCCTGTTGAGGTAGCATAGACTGAAATTCCTTCTCTGCCAGTTTAATTTCAGAATCAGAAGGTTCGGCAAGAGAAAGAGTCAGGGTCTGTCTGTCTTCTAATTTTTCTTTAGATACCTGGAGCTTTTGGAGTCGAGTAACAATCTCATCAAGAATGTTAGACTCAGTTTTCTTCTTTGGGATATCTAAGGTCAGTGAAAGTTTAAACAGGATAGACTGGTTGGTTCTTGGTTGAGAAGCAGCTTCTGGCTTGCTTCTAGGTTGAGAAGCAAAAGTTGGCCAGATATGCTCAATTTTAGCATGAGAAGTAGACGGAGTAAGCTTTTAATGAGTCTACTATCATCTCAATACGCTTATTTTGGTTCTCAATAGACTGAAGACATAGATTAGTAAAGTTATTTTGTTCAACAACTTGACTAAGATGAGGTTCAGTCAAAGGAGAAGTGATATGGCTTGAAGTTTTAAGAGGAACAACCATCTTATTACTGCCTATTTTTAAGGCTTGAAATGGAGGGTGAACAGATTCAAGTTTTGTTCCCTTTTTAGAAACATAAGTGGTTGTTACCTTCTTAATCTTACTAACCTGATGAGGGTTAGAGGATTTATTAAGAAGATAAATTTTTAATCACTAAAAGAAGGGAAGATTTATTTGATGAATTTCCATGTGAGAAACCCATTTTTTATGAAGCTCTTGTCGCTCAGAACTAGAAGAATAATGCTCTTCAAATAGTTTTCTTTTTCTTTCGTTCTTAGCGGATCTGTACTCCTGAATTAGGAAATTTCTTATTAATTTAGAATTTGGGTTCTTCAGTGATATGAAGCATCATGATTCCTGAAGGGGCTTGCATATTAGAGGGGATTGGAGAAGAAGACCCAGTTTCCCTATTAATTGGAGCAAGAGGAGGCTAGAATTGAGCCTGTGATTATTCTCTTTGCAGAGGACCATAAACAAGTTGATTAACCTAGAAAGGTGTACGATTGGTACCCTGAAGGTTTATAATCCCATCATAATTCTCATTCTGAATTCTAGAAGTAGAGGCACGAGAAGGTGCTGGAAACAAAGGATATTCAGAAGAAATTACAAAAGAGGTAAATCTTCTTGAATCATTAGATCTACGATCGAAATTAATTTCAACATCACTAGAAGGAAGCTGAGTAATGCATGATGGAGAGGTTCTCATGGGTGGCTGAGGTTGAGCCACAGAGGTTAAGGTCCAAGAGTCAGGAAGATTAACTTCTGACCATCTGATACATCGGGGCACAAAAACTTGAGATCTTTCAGAATTGGCCTGGAAACAGACAGTTTGACCTTTTGGATCTATAACCTTAGCATTTGGTGCACAGGTGGTCATTGCCTTGTAATAGATACGATAAATTATTGTAATATTTTGAGTTCCTGGGAGAATATCATATCCAAAAGTCCTTAAGGTAATAACAACACCATTTAATATATTTGGATCTGTGAGGGA
Source organism: Macadamia tetraphylla (assembly GCA_022985045.1). Lineage (NCBI taxonomy): Eukaryota > Viridiplantae > Streptophyta > Magnoliopsida > Proteales > Proteaceae > Macadamia > Macadamia tetraphylla. Next base: position 27,380,819 of record CM040964.1, on the reverse strand, counting down.
CATGGGTAAATTTGGTCTACTTTGAAAATAGATGGGTCCTTCACAAAGGCTAGTCTCAATAAGACCCATTAGAGATTCATTAAAATTATTCATTCTCGCATCTCTAATGGCAGCAAAAACCGCACAATTCAACCCTGGAAGAGTTAAGGGTTTCAAGGCGACCTGAACTAGGTTGATGTGGATGAACTTAAATCCACACTCTCTATGCCTCTGAATTTAGGAATTGGTCAAAAGTTGAATTTGCTTTTGATCAGAAGCAAGAGTATGAGTGCTTTTGCATGTCTTAATAACATAATCACTGTGAAATGCGAAAGTGCCTTTATGATATACCTTGGATTCAGGTATTTTGGGAATGGTATAATTGTTAATAGCAACTTCAAGATTGCGAAAAACCACTTCTTCAGAATTGTGGACTGTGTCATTAGTCCTTTCGGAGGTGCTAGCTTTAGAAGATGAGGATCTCCTTGAGTTGGAGTGAAAGTATGAAGCCATAGTCTTAGAGGTTCGAGTCAATAAGGGTCTTGGTCAATATATCCTACTATCAATCCCGCCAACTGTCAATACTATTTCACCTTCAAATGCCTATCTGCGGCAACAAGGCTGAGTGTGACTTGGGTGTAGGTCGACACGACTTGGGTGTAGGTCTATATGACAAAGAGTGAAATACTACCAATTTAATGGTCCTTACGACTTTGGCACCTTTTCAAACTTGGCTCTGATACCATTTACAACCAGGATCAAAGGATGATCGAAAGAAGATCGAAATTAGGCAGCGAGAGAAGCTATTAGGCTGAGGAGTTGTCTTTTCTCAGACTGTAATTTAACGAATTCAGTGATTTCTCGTTTATGAAGTTCCTTAGCGTAGTTGCTAGGATATACAGTAATGAGATAAAGATAAAAATCAATATAATCAAGAGAAATATTAATCAAATTATCTAATGAAACAAGCTCTTCTTTTAATTTTCTAACAGCAAACATAATACATGAAATCAAAAGTAAGGAAGACAAACTTACATGAGAGAAACTTCAATTTACAGATTTGAACATGAACACTTGTAGATAGCACAACACTTAAAATGTTTACAGGACACTCAGAAAACTCACAAGACACTTTTACAAACTTATCTAAAGCTTTATTTCTTCGTATATTTTGTGGTGTCCTCAAAGAATGAGATCTCTTTTTATAGATGGCGGACACCAAATTGCAACAAACTACTGTTGACAGATGCTGATGGGCCTTGATGGAGATGGCGTCGAATGGGCATCCAACCAACCGAGTATGACAACTGAATAGCCTCAAGATAAGGTGTTCTTTTCTAAAAGGGGGTACACCTAATAAGGTGTGGGGTTTGTGTCAGAAACTGATAAGCTTCGGTCAAAAGTTATCTTGTCCATAGTCCAGGTGTGTAAATAAAAATAATCTATGAAAATATACTCTGGCATTCCACGTGGGAGGACCCACTGTTTTCCAGAAGAGTCTTAGTGAGATGAATTATTAAAGTGTCCACCCGTGACACTCACTATAATAATCTTATAGTGCCGCGTGACGCATGCCAAGACATCAGTCTGACTAAAGTGGCACTAGGTGTGGATGCTTGACACCTAGCAAGAATTAGAATAGTGTGTCTGATAAGCACAGCACTAGGTCATGGTGTAATGAGACCTCTTGAACCCTCTTTTTTTTTTTTTTTTGATAGGACAAGGGGCCTCAATATTCAGGCCATTTAGCGCATTGACTACCATCATCCGAAGGAGGAAGAGTGGAGGAGGAGGATAAGGATGGTCCAGGGTCATCGGATTGAAGATTAAACCCGATAGCTGTGAGAATGTACTCCTGGATCTGCTCATCAGATAAATACGGAAGACGACGCCGAGCAGCTTGCAACATATTATAAAAAGGTGTCTGGGCTGCCATTGAAGAGGAAGGTGCAAGAGGTAGATCGGCACTAATACCTCGTTTAGATACAAAAAGGGAACCAATTAATGGTGAAATATCAAATATATCCCACCATTTGACAAATAGATATCACTCCAAATGAGGAACATAGTTCCATTCTTCAAATTCATCAGTAGTCATTTGATACTTCCACTGAAGGATCCAGGGTACTTTGTATAAGATAAAAAAATTGAATGAAGAGAGCCTGAGAATCCAGAGGTTGATTGAAGTCTTTAAACTTGGTAATGGACTGCTGAAGAGCTGTAGGGAGGAACTCAACTGGAGGTGGTCCCCAAGTGAAGAACCATTGGAGAAACCAGTTCGGCACGCCTAATAAGGTGTGTTGAAGTCAAAACCTCAAGAACCAAGAATGGGTCTCATGATCGTTCTGATATAAGAAGATTATGTCCCAAGCTTTAATATAATCGGCATAATCATAAGACCTAAGTTTAAGGCCGGTGACATCATGAAATTCGCGTTTGAATGAGGGTGAAGATCTCCACTCGTGATCACGAATGATGTTTGATATATTGAGCTTAGAATAAGCCCGAACATGTGTAGATCTATAATAGTGCTGAATTTGAGCACTTTGAGTTTCTTCAAGGATCCTCTCATAGAAAAAATGAGTTTTATCGCTAGTGGATGGATGAAGGTGATCATGGAGGTAAATAGTAATAATTTCGGAAGGAGTGTGGCGAAGATGGATGGACTCGATAGGAATGACTGGGATAAAGTTTATTGCTATGAAAGGAGAGTTATTGATAGCCATTAAGGTTGAGGTAGGTGATGGAAACTGGGATGAAATAGTAGAAGGATGTTCTTGAAGTTTCCTAGAGGATGTTGAGGTAACATCTTTATTTGGAGAGACAGGGATAACAACCTTCTGTTTAGGAGCCCTGCAAAAATTCTCGAGTTAAAAAGTCAGGTAAATTGTTAGTATTGCCTTTAATGAATTCAATACTACAATAAAAAACAGAGAGTAGTGACTGCCATCGAGCAAAGATTTATTTTGAAGCAAGATTTTTGACATATTTCTCAAGGACATCTTTAGCTGCTTTACAGTTGACTCGTACCAAAAAATATTGATTAAGAAGATCACTCTCGAATTTGTTTATACACAAAAAAAGTGAAAGAATCTTCTTTTTTATTGTTGAATATTTTTGTTGAGTGGGATTCCAAGTACCAGAAGTGAAACGTACTAAAACTTTGTTTGGAAGATTAGGACATCTTTGCTTCAAGATACCACCATATCCAAATTCGGATGCATCGGTCTCAACAATTTTGAAACAATCTGGTCGTGCTAAGCTTAAGCACGGGAGTGTTTTAGCTTTAAGCTTGATTTTGCGAATAGAATTAGTATGTACATCTGTCCTTGGTTCAGGCTACTATTTAAGTCTATTAAACAAAGGTTTGGTGTCCTTTGCTAAGTCTTTATAGAACTCAGCAATATAATTTAGGCTACCAAGAAACCTTTGGAGTTGAGTCTTGTTTGTTATTTCATCAAAAGATTTATCTGCAAACTGAATAGCTTGTTCTATGGGAATGATTGATCCAAAAGAGATGTAATATCCTAAAAATCGAACTTTAGTTTGAAATAAACTTATTTTCTTGGCAGAAACAATAAGTCCTGCTTGACGAATAGCAAAAAAGAAAAGATTTAAGTGTTTCCAATGTTGAGAAATGTATTGAGAATATATAAGGACATCATCAATATACACAATTGTAAACTGTGAATATTGATTGAAAATTTGATTCATAATGTTTTGAAATTCAGATGGAGCATTTTTAAGTCCAAAAGGCATAACATTCCATTCGTATTGACCGAATGGGACAATGAAAGCTATCTTATACCTATTGTTCTCTGCTATCTAAATTTGTCAGCATCCGGATTTCATATCAAACTTGAAAAATACGCTGGAGGCATATAATCGGTTGAGAAGATCCCTCTTATTAGGGATAGGATACCGAATCCATTTAAGAACCTTATTTAAAGGTTTGTAGTTTATGACAAGTCTGGCTGCACCTCTTTCAATTTCGACATTATTATTAAGATAATCAAATGGTTTGAATTTAAGTTTAAGGTTTGGGTTCTAGTTGGGTTTAGGGTTTAAATTAGGGTTTAGGGTTTAAACTAGGGTTTGGTCTGGTTCAGGGTTTGGTCTGGTGTAGGGTCTGGTTTGGTCTAGGGTCTGGTCTGGTTCAGGGTTTGGTCTGGTCTAGGGTCTATCTGGTCTAAGGTTTGGTCTAGTTCAGGGTCTGGTCTGGTTTGGTTTGGGTTGGTTTGGTTTAGTTCAAGGTTTAGGGTTTGGTTTGGTTTGGGTTGTTTTGGTTCAGGGTTTAGGGTTTGGTTTGGTTCAGGGTTTAGGGTTTGGTTTGGTTTGGTTTGGGTTGGTTTGGTTTGGTTTGGTTTGGGTTGGTTTGGTTCAGTTCAAGGTTTAAGGGTTTGGTTTGGTTTGGTTCGATTTGGTTTGGGTTGGTTTGGTTCAGGGTTTAGGATTTGGTCTGGTCTGGTTTAGGGTTTGGTTTGGTTCAGGGTTTGGTCTGGTTCAGGTTTGGTCTGGTTCAGGGTTTGGTCTGGTTTGGTTCAGGGTTTGGTCTGGTCTGGTTTAGGGTTTGGTTTGGTTCAGGGTTTGGTTTAGTTTGGTTCAGGGTTTGATCTGGTATGGTTTAACTGGTTCAAAGTTCAAGTAGGAATTACGGCACTCCTAGGTATCCCTTTTTTCAATACAAGATATCAATGAGACCGTATTTCCGAATACTTTCCAATGATATGGAAATTGAGCACCTGCTAGGCTCGATTGTCACGTTTTAGCAAAAGGTATTAATGACCACTTTCTATCACCTTCCCCGCATCATTTAAATTTTGACCAATCACCAGTTCTAGGATAGTCTGGATTTGTGCCGAAAATTCAACTTCTTTCCGAAAGAGAAAATATATGTCTCCTCATTACCTATAATTCATCATTTCTGAGGGGGGACAAAATTTGGTGTCTACAAGGAGCATGTATCTACTTAACTTGAAAACAATCCAAATTCCCTCCGAAGAATGATTGTTTAAGGAGCTGGATGTATTGTTCAGATTCCTCGGATAATAGTTGGCACTTAAGGAAGATTAGGCAAGGTTCACCTTCCATTCCTAGGTTAATCTGTCGAACTTCTTCATCTATGGGTGGTATAGGTTTCAGTTTCTCTTTGAGGGGCTCGAAGAGAGGGTCATCTTCCCAAGTCATGATTTCCTTCCCATCTTCTTCGACTAAAACCATATGTGCAGTTACTACCTAGAAATAATCTTCATTGGGCTCTGTCAGGAACACATCAATCTCACTCTAGGCTATTTCTGGGTCTTCCTCTTCTAACCAATGCGGGCAATTGTGTCCAAAAGTTCACAATGATTCTTTGAGTTGGGAGCGTGATTTGGTGAGCTGTTGCAACTCATCAATCGGCTATCTTTCTTGGATTCTCCAACCATAGTTTAGTTTTTCCTATTGATGTGGTAAAATTTGACTGAATGATCTTCCTTGCAAGACTGAATATTCCACTTTTTACCTGCACAGAGGAGCAGACAAAGGAAAACCAGGCTGACTCGATAGGGGACTCTCTGATGCCTAAGTCAGAATTCCTCCACAATAGTTAAGAGAATCTTCTATTAAAAGAGTGATCGATCCTTCTTTAGGGGCTTACCTTGCTATTTATAGGCAGTGAGTCCAAGTAGCATTTGTTGAGAGTCCAGCTTTGACCAATAGTCCACTCTGCTTGATCCTACGAATATTCCCTGATTCTAGGGAAGATCCTATGGTTATTTCCTTTTTTCGTGAAGGCACTGGACTCTAGAGTGGGAGTCGTTCTGAGTTTTGTGGGGGTGGTTGCACTCCTGCATGCGTCCACCATGGATGGCATTTCCTAGTCCCCCATGTTCCGCTGGTTGCATATTGTAGTGAGTTACGGTTCTTGTTAGTCCATGGCCACCTGGGAGGTTGACAAAGGCGAGAGCTTGGCCATATGGGACGAGGCTAGAGCTTGGCTGTGAGGAGACTGAGGCTAGAGCTTGGCTGTAAGGAGACTGAGGCTAGAGCTCGGCTGTAAGGAGACCGAGGCTAAAGCCCGGCTGTAAGGAGACCGAGGCGAAAGCTTGGCTATAAGGAGACTGAGGCTAAAGCCCTACTGTGAGGAGATCGAGGTGAAAGCTCGGCTGTAAGGAGACTGAGGCTAAAGCCTGGCTGTAAGGAGGATGAGGCTAAAGCCCGGCTATGAGGAGATCGAGGCTAAAGCTTAGCTGTAAGGAGATTGAGGCGAAAGCTCGATAATAAAGAGACTGAGGTGGAGGTTCGGCCTGGATGTGGCCGAGGTTGGAACTTAACCTAGATGTGGCCGATGTCGTGGTCTGATTTTGCCTCATCATTTAGCCCCCCGGTTTAGAGGATCGGGTCAGTCCTTCAGACCCCTCTTAGGTATGAAGCATCATAATGATTGCTCGAAAGTCGTGTGCCATATTTTTGGCGTAAATCTGCGAAGCTTGACGCATCGCGCTGGCATGAATTCTCAACTCGGGGAGATGAAGTGCCCGTAGATCCTAGCCGTCATGATCGATCAATTCTGACCGTTTGATTACCGCCCCTCCTTATAAATAGGCCCTTTGTTTAGTCCCTTTCCTTTGTTCTTCGGAGGGGTTTTGTGCAAGTGTTCGACGCGACAACAACTGGAGTATTAACTCGGCTCAGTTTAAAGTTTTTGGCTCGCTCTTCATCAACTTTCATCAGTAAGTTATGGTCAGTACTCGCTCTTCTTTCGTTCCTTTTGCTAAGCCTGTTACCAAGGATCCCCTGGATCCGTGTGTAGGATGCTCTGGTACTATGCTGGACCAACCATCCCCATTAGCCGTAGTTAAGCCCGCTGGGGACTGTACAGTCCTTCTAGAGCCTGAGGAGTCAGCTTCCTCTTCTTATGAAACTTCCCCTAGTAGCTCGGGCTCAGGTAGTGGCTCTGGGTCTGAGTTTATTGAGGAAACCGTGGTGTCAGAGGTTCATGTTAGGGTAGGTCCCAATGTTATATCTTCTAATGAGTCCCCCAGGTAGATGTGAGGGAGACTTCTGCTGCTGTGGTGGCAGGAGCCGAAGCTTCCGCTGAAGGGGAAGCCGAGAGTTCTGAAGGTGAAGGTTCGGCATCCTCTTTTGATGAGGCACAAACTGCTTCGTCCATTGGGAGTATTTTGACGGTGAAGGTTCTGAACCTGATAAGGAAACGGTTCAGCATTCCTGACTACGTGGTGATGAGGGTCCCTGATGAGGGAGAGTCAGTGGATACTCACGGGGACGAGGTGGCACTGTACATAGCTGCTTTTCAGTGTAGCCTCTGGATCCCTGTTCTAGAGTTGGTGTGCTCGGTTCTGGATTATTAGGGGATTGTGTCGAGCCAACTAATGCCGAACTCCTGGCGGATCTTGCTCGGCTTTGAAGTCTTCATATCAAAGATTCAATGTGATGCATCTCTGGACACGTTTCATCGATATTTCATTATGAAGAGACATCGCTCTGGGTGGTACTACTTTACTCGTAGGAACAGAGATGGGTCATATAGGACTTTACAAATGTTCACCCATATGCCCTTGTCTGTGAAGAACTAGAAGGATCGGTTCTATTATGTGGCAATGTCCAGTAATCCCTTCAAGGGGGCTTGGACTAGGCTAAGCTTACAAAACTGAACCGACCTCCCACCCTTAGTGAAGAAGACATCCAAACCGTCCAAATGTGCTTGGATGGGGAAGCGGTGGACATCTGCGATCTGATCGATGAAGATTTCCTTCGAAAGTGGGTGCTTAGTGAAGTCCTAAAGGAGGGTGAGTGCTCAACCTAACTTAGGTTATTTCCTTGTCTTTTTTGTTGGTGTAGTGTGTCTTCTAATCTTCAGCTTTGTGTTTTCTTTTGCAGAGGTGAATGTGGCGATTGACCCCTCCAAATTTGCTGTAGTGTCAGCTCAATCTCGGAAGGTGCAGGCAGCTGAGTAGGCAGCAAAAAGGTCTGCAGACAAGGGGAAGGGAACCACTGGTGGTTCTAGTGGCGGTAAAGCCCCTGTTGATACCACTGGGGCCACCAAGACTGCTCCCATCATGATTGAGCCGAGGGCTGAGAAAGTGAAGAGACCTCCGACTAAGGTTTTAGCTTAGCACGACACGCCGAGCAAGGCTAAGGTGGCCCCTCCTACTCCAGTGGTGGCTAAGGGGGCAAGTATAGGAAGGACGCCGCCCCGGGTGCTGCTCCAGCCTCCTTGTGGGGAACAAGGCGATCGTAAGAGGCGGTGTGAGGAGCCATCACCTGGCCACATCGACGTGGTTGACCGAACAGAGTCTTCTGGTATGGTGCCTATGCATGCTCCTTGGGCTGGGTGCAAGGCTGGGCCTCCCACATGGGATCTACTAGACGGGACAGCTACCATCGCCAACCCTCACGACGCTCGGATCTTTGGTTGATGGGGATGCCTCCGCATCGATACTGAAGATGTGAGGAACCTCCTTGACTTGAAGTTTTCCGAGCAAGTCTATCACCACGTTTGTGATATGAGTTACTTCTCCTTTCTTTTTCTTTTTTTTTGTTGTGCCAAGATAATTTTGCTTTTTGTGCAGGGGTATAACTGGTCGGTGGAAGCAGCCTGTCGGTTTTAGTGGATGGCTCATGCTCTTGTGAAGGCCAAGGTAGAGACCGACAGAGTCCAGGGGGAGTTATTGAAGGCTTCGGGTCAGCTCGAGGTGGCTAGTAAGAGAATCCATGTTGCGGATGCTAAGGCCAAGGCTGTAGAGAAAAGGGCGGAGGACCTAGAGGCTCAGATGGCCAAGTAACTCCAAGTGAACAGTAACTTGGTGAAGGCCAAGGAGGAGCTTCAGGTTGAGGTCACAGAGACCTAGGAGGCATAAAAAAGCTGAAGGAGGAGCACGCTCCTCAGATGACAGCGTTGGAGGAACAACACTAGGCTGAGCTGAAGGTTACAATGGAGAATGTGGTGGAGAGATACGTTGCTTCTCTGGAAGGGCAAGCATGGTTGATCGGTCTAAACACCACCTCGTTCAACCTTGGCTTAGACACCACGGTGAATTTTTCTTTGTGGGTGTTTAAGACACCGTTTGTAAACAATTTTCTTCTTCCTCCTTTTTTGTGAGTAGGAATCTTTGTACACCCATCTTTCGGTTTAATGAAAAGACTTTTTTTATCCCGCTTCTCTTTTTTCTTTTGGATTGAGTGTCATCCTTATGCATTTTTCATTCTTAGTGAATTGTGATGAATAGCTTCTCTTGCTCGGCCTAAAAAATTCCAAGGGAATGCCTTGATCATAAAGAGGGGGCCCAGGCTAGAGCTCAATCACTTAGTGACTATGTCGAAAGCTCTTTCATATAGGAGGCCGAGGTGTTAACCGAGTCCTATAGGGACAAGGGTTAGAGCTCAGTCCTGCGGGGATCGAGGTAATAACTCAGTCCTTTTGAGCTCAATCATATAGCCCTAGAGATAGGAGCTTTGATTTCCCTACCACGGAGGTAAGGGTCTCTAGTGCTTGCATCAGAGGTAAGGTCTTTTATTGCCTTAAAGATTAAGGTCTTTCTGCGGTTTTGCCTTAAAGATAAGGTCTTTAGGTTTTGCCTTAAAGATAAGGTCTTTATGTTTTGCCTTAAAGATAAGGTCTTTATATTTTCTTGCCTTAAAGATAAGGGCTTTTAATTTTCTTTGCCTTAAAGATAAGGGCTTTTAATTCTTTGGGATGAAAGAAGGCAGGGCCGAGCTACCGAGCCTTAATGGGTGTATAGATTATTGTCAGCGATGACACAAAGGATTGTTTACCATAATTCAGAGACAAATAGAGAATTCGTCTTTAATTGAATGGGTGGATTACAAGAACTATTGAGATGAATCAAACACCAAATGAGCATTAATTAATTTCATAGGAATGCTAGCTAGGAAATAGACTGGGAAAACACGACTTCCTACTAATTGCTATAAAAAATGCTATATAAAAAAAACTATTGATAGAATTTCTTGAGATTTTTTTACGTTCCATGCTCTTTGTACGGCGCTACCCTCTTGGGTCTGTAAGTGGTACGATCCCGGGTGGATCACCCTAGAAATAATATAGGGACCTTCCCAATTTGATTTGAGCTTGCCGACTCCTTAGGGGTCTAAAACAATAGCCTTCCTCAAGACTAGATCTCCTACTGTGAAACCCTAAGCCCTTACCCTTTTGTTATGGAATTGTGCTACCCTTTACTTGTATGCTTCATTCCAGATGAGAGCTTCTTCACAAACTTCGTCAATGAAGTCGAGGCTGGCCCTTAGTCCGTCTTCATTACGTGCTTCTTCAAAAGTTGTTGCTCGAAAGGATGCTTGAGCAACCTCCATTGGCATTAGTGCCTTTGTTCCTTATGCTTACCTGAAGGGCGTCTCCCTTGTTGAGGTTCTGGTTGTTGTCCTATAGGACCATAGGACACTCAGCAGCTGATCCGGCCAATTTTCTTTTACTTGGTCCAACCTTTTCTTGATTCCTTCCAGTAGGTTCTAGTTCACTTTTTTCCTTGCCCATTTTTTTGCTGGTGTCCCACCACGGTGTTGTGAAAACTGATTTCATGTCCCTCACAGAAACGTCTGAATTTCTGATTATTGAATTGTTTCCCATTGTCTGTCAGCAGAACTTTGGGGACTGCAAAGCAGTATATGACGTCATCTCTCACAAGCCTTTCCATGACTAGGTTGGTTATCCTTGCCAAGGGACAAGCTTCTACCCATTTGGTGAAATAGTCAATTGCCACAATCAAGAATTTTGCACCTCCCCTACCACTCTTGAACTATCCAAAGATGTCAATTCCCCACATTGCAAATGGGATGGGGGCATATGATTGAGCTCAGTTCGGTTGCCAGAACATGAGGCATAGTGGCATGTATCTGACATTTGAAACATCGTCGATACTGCATTGCTTCTTGCTGCATCTTTGGCCAATAGAACCCTTGGCGTAGCACTTTATATACTAGTGCTCGACCTCCTATGTGGCTGTAGCAGATTCCTTCATGAACTTCCTTTAGGGTGTCTGCTGCCTGACTAGGCCCCAAGCATTTCAACAATGGCCTAGAAAAAGATCTTTTGTAGAGTAGTCCCCTTTGCATTGTGTAATTGGCGGCCCTTCATTTCATTGTTCTTATCTCAGCTCAGTCTTCTGGTAGGTGGTCATCCCTTAGGTAGTTGATGATAGGTTGCATCCAGTTTGCCTCAGTAGTGGGTATTTCATTGTTGCAAATTTCTTTCTTTAGGTAAGCTGGATGATTAAGTGTTTCGAGATACACCGTTGTTCCAGGCCAACTGGACCATTGTGAATGTCGTGAAGCTTTCAACAAGAGATTTCACTTTCTGGAGATATTTACACATCCTTTCCTCCTTTGCTTCATACTGTCCATTGACTTGGTTCACCACCAGTTGTGAATCGCTGTGAGCTACTAGTTCCTCCACTAGTACTGACTTAGCTAGCTTCATTCCTACTATCAAGGCCTCATACACCGCATTGTTGTTGGTTGCTAGAAATGTGAATCTTATCGCATACTGGATTGCGAACTCTTTTGGACTTAAGAGGATGATCCCCACTTCGCTTCCAGAGGAATTGCTAGACCCATCCACATGCAACTTCAATTTTTGGCTTGGTTCAGTATCCTCCTTTTCTTGATCTTCTTTTCCCCAAGGTGCATTCCACAATGAAGTCAGCCAGTGCCTGTCCTTTGATTGCGTTCCTTGGCCGGTATTCAATGTCGTGCTCACTTAATTCAATAGACCATGCTATGAGGCGGCCCGAAACACTTGGGCTGTGGAAGACTTTTTTCAGTGGTTGATCCGTGAGTACTGCCACGGTATGAGCCTGGAAGTAGGGTCTAAGCTTTCGAGTGGCTTTCACAAGTGCAAATGCCAACTTCTCAATTTTTGTATAGCAAGCTTCTGTGCTCAGGAGGACGTGACTGACATAATAAATTGGGCTCTGATGCTTCCTTTCTTTTTTCATGAGTACCACGCTTATGATCATGGTGGATGTTGCTAAATACATCTATAGTACTTTGCCTGGCTCGGGTCGGCTTAGTAGTGTCGGGCTGACCAAGTATGCTTTTAGGTTCTCAAATGCGTCATTGTACTCCTTCATTCATTCGAATTTTTTGCTGGTCTTTACACCCTTTAGAGTTTTGAAAAAAGGCTGGCACTTGTCTCTTGCCAGAGAGATAAATCGGTTTACGGCTGCAATACTGCCTGTTAACTTTTGAACCTCCCATATGTTTCTTGGTGGCTGCATCTCTTATATGGCCTTAACCTTTGATGGATTCTCCTCAATTCCCGTTCGAAAACTAAGAAGCCCAGAAATTTTTCGGAAGTCACCTCAAAAGCGTACTTTGTGGGGTTTAGCTTCATTTCGTTCTGATGCAGATCTTCGAAGGCCTTATCCAGGTCGACGACATGGTCACTATCTTTGGCACTCTTGACCAGTATGTCATCAATATATACTTCCATGTTTCGCCCGAGTGGTTTCCAGAACATGAAGTTCACCATTCTTTGGTAGGTGGCTCTCGCATTCTTCAACCTGAAGGGCATTACCTTGTAGCAGAAGTTTCCTCAGGCAGTCAAAAACGTAATTTTTTCTTCGTCCTCCATCTTCATTCGGATCTGATTGTACTCGAAATATGCATCCATGAAAGTGAGCATTCCGTGACTGGCCATGGAGTCTATCAAAGTGTCAATCTTTGGTAGTGGATAGCAATCCTTATGGCAAGCTTTATTCAGGTTTGTGTAGTCTATGCAAATTCGCCACTTGCAATTGGATTTAGGCACCATCACAACATTGGCTAGCCATGTGGGGTATTTGATTTCTTTTACGAAGCCTGAGTCTAATAACTTTTCTAGCTCCTCATTTATTATTGCTTGTTTGTCTCAGGAAAAATTTCTCCACCTTTGCTGAAATGGTTTGAAATTCATCCCGATATTGAGGCTATGCTCAGTGACTTCCCTTGAGATCCCTGGCATATCTGATGAACTCTATGCGAACACATCCAGATTAGCTTGGAGAAAACTTAGAATTTCCTTTTGGTGTCCTTGACTCAGTAAGGCTCCAACTCGCAATGCCTTCGTCGGCTCGGCATGGCTTAATGGAATGGTTAGCAACTCCTCAACTAGCTCGGCTCGGTACATTTTTTCCTCTTCCCTAACATCAGCAATCATTACGGGACAAGCCAGGCCCACACAATGACTTTTCGTTGCTTTCACGAAGTTAGTGTAGCACTCTCTTGATTCGCGCTGGCATGACCTGCATTTTTCGATCCCATTCTGTGTTGGGAACTTGACCTTCATATGCTTTGTGGAAATGACTGCGCCTATACTGTTGAGCCTTGGGCGTCCGAGAATGGCATTGTATGAGGAGGCCACCTTTACCACCATGAAATTTATCATTGTCGTGGTTGTTTTCAGATCATGCCAAATGGTTACTGGCAACTCAATCGTTTCCTCAATTTTTGACGGGGAGCCAGAGAATCCATACAATGGGCCGCTTGCAGGCTTCAACACACTTGTCCCTAAGCCAAGCTTCTGGAATGCCTCGTATGCCATGAGGTCAACCGATGCACCAGTGTCTACCAACACTCGATGGAACAGACGATTAGTTACGACTAGCTGAATAATGATTGCATCATCATGGGGCCAGTTCAGTCCTTCTAGATCGGAATTAGAGAAGGTGATGAAGGGATCCACTTGGGCCACTTTCACAGGCTATTCGGTGATGCAAATAAAATGGGCATGGGCTTTACCTTCCATACTGATTCTACAGCTGGTCCTCCTAGGATTGTTATGATGACAGGTCTTGTGGGGTGGTTAGTCTGAAGGTCGACATGTTCAGGGCCCAGATCGGGCTTTTGTTGGCTAGGCCTGGCCTCGTCTAAGCTTCGCCGTTGCTCTCTGAACTTCTGCTTTAAATACTTGTTCAAATAGCCTACCTTGATGAGTTCATCAGTTTCTCTCTTTAAGGCTTTACAGTACTTTGTGTCATGCCCGTGATCCTTGTGATACCTACAATATTTGTTGGGTGATGAGCACATTTATGTGTGAAATATAGGGTAGTAAAACATGCATTTTACATATTTAGAATAGAGCTACCTTGGGTTTTACTCTCTTTTTGTAGGTTTTATATTTTCAAGGCCTTAAGGACTATCAGGCGCTATATCTTCAATTTTACACGTAAAGAGGTCCTATTTCTTTTCATGGTTGCGAAGAGGACGAAATTCTGAGCAAGATGGATGGGTTCAATTAAAAGTACACATTCGTTTGGTCACCCGTACAAATGATTATTCTTTTCGGGTCAGAAAAAGAATAATGGATTAGAACTAAACCGAGATGCAGAACCAGCCCATTTGCAGTTGTCCCAGAGGTACAAGAAATATTCCAAATGCCAACAAGGATCGATGGACCACAACCTTAAGTGATTGAAGATTCGTTTTTGGTAACAACAACTACCTAGTGTAGTTGGTGAGCTATGGTGTGCAAAATTTCCTTGCTCACCAAGAGGTCTCAAGTTCGAATCTCATGGTTGTCTTTTTTTAGAGAATTTTGTTGAAAATTTCCTGCTTTTCACTCACTTAAAGCACTAAGGGCATGGAGGGGATTTCCACATCAAATTAGAAGTAAGGAAAATCCTGGAAGGGTTCGCAAGAAGAGAAGAAAAAAAAAAGGAAAGAAAAAAAAGGGAGAAATAAAGATTGTCCAAATCTTCTCTCTCCTCCACATCATCACCAAAAGATTGTCCAAATCACACAAAGCAAGAAGAAAAATCGTCCCTTAGAGGGCGAAAAAGAAGAGAAATAAATTAGAAAAAAAAAAGGAAAGAAAATAAGTAAACAAATTATAGGAAATTTCTCAAAGTTTATTTCTCTCTTTTCTCTCCTCCACCTTAGCACTTTTGGTCTCAAAAGATCTCACAACCAATTGTGGGTTTCTCCCTTTTAAGAAAGAGAAATTTGTTACCCTACCTCCCCATTCCCTATAAATACAACTCATGTAAGAGGAGGGGAGACAATTCATTCTTCTTCTAGTTTTTTTTTTAGTTGCTCTCTCTTTCTCTTGCTCTCTCTTTCTCTTGCTCCCTTTTATGTTTATGATTTATGCAATTGAGTTGTAATTTTTTAAGTTATAGTTATAGGCTTAGATCTAGGTGACAAGATCACGAGCCATGGAGCAATTTTTTTTTTCAAGATTTGTTTTCTCTAGTACTAGAAATTTCAGATTTGGTTTATTCTAGATCTGGTTTTTAGTACTGATAGTATCTTAAATCGATCAAGTTTTCAGTTCAAGGGTTGAAGTTCAAGTAAGTAGGCTCCCTCAGTAGTTTTCTGTCCCCCCTCTCATTCCCTCTTCTGACTACCCTTTCTTTCTTAATTTAGGATTTTAATTTCAGTCGCTACATTATTGCTATCCCTTTCCCCCAAGGTTCATGGCTGGTGTATATGTTGACTTTGCCACTCCTAGCCATAGAACCATCATTTTATTGTTTTTATTTTAATTGCCTCCCTTTCCCTAAAGCCAGTAACCCTTGTAAGAGTGACTCTCTGGTCAAGTAGGGAAGCTCATATTATAATGCATCCCTCGGGCTACGTAGAGAAACCTACTTGTGAGTCTCTCTCTAGCTTTATCCCCTTTCTTTTACTTTATTTTTATTTCAGTATTTTTTTCCTTTATTGTTTTTTTTTTTAATTGCGTGGCTTGTATCTTTAAATTCTTAGATGACGAATGGTTAGGACGTTATTTTAGATACATATGTTTAGGATGGTAGTTAGAATTAGATCACAACCATTAATATGTTCACTTTCACATTATTAAAAGAAAAAATAAATAAAGTGGTTGCTCTCCCTGAGTTCGACCCGTAGCTACACTGATCCGTACGCTTGCGGTTACATTTAAAATCTCAAACATTGGGGTTTCTCTCTTTTGATTTTGCAACGATTGGCCAAGGCCAACGTAAAATTTTTTGGTCCTGGATCTCCATCAAGATATTGGTTCTTGTTGTGTCCAGCTCGTACATTTCCGGGGCATCTCCTCGGTCTGTTAAACGATCAAGCTTGTTTTTCTTGTATTCCTGATCTTCCTCCCTTGGGCGCTGAGCTCTCTTTTTATTTGACTCGGGCTTCTCCACCAAACCTTTGGCCGCCAGTACATCGTCTATGTTGGTGTACTGGTTGCACCTTTGTAGCAAGTCTGGCATTGTTACTGGAAGATTAAGAGCCAAAGAGCGTACTAGATTCAGGTGCGTAATCCAGTTGCACAATAAGCTATATGCCACCCCCTCTGGCAGATTTTTCACTTCAAGAGAAGCCTTTGTAAATTGTGCGAGGAACTCCCATATGGGCTCACCAGACCTTTGCCTCATGTTCATCTCATTACTGGGCATTTGTCATGCTTGCCTGAAACCTTGTAAGAAACGCCTTTGTGAGCTCATCGTAGTTTCGTATAGACTTGGGTCTTAGGCTAGACATCCACAAGAGGGCTGCTTCTTTCAAAGATGCTGCGAAAGCTCTACAGAGCCTGACCTCTGACTTGGCCTGCATTGTCATGGCCGGGCTGTAGTATAATAGATGGTCAGATGGGTCTGTGGTCCCATCGTATGTCTTAAAGGTGGGTAAATGAAATTCTGGGGAATTTCTGCATCCATTATTTCATCTGATAGCGCATTGTGGGCAGGGACCATAGCCAAGTTTGGCATCAGCTTTTGGAGGCTCTCTAACTTCTCTGCCAACTGCTGGAGGCGTCTCTCTAGATCTTGCCTTTCTTGATTGACCAGGGGTGGTCGCTGCTGGTATGACCAGGGTGGACTTCCATGTAGCTCCCTCCTATAGTCGGCTCAATCCATATGATAGCTTTAGCACCCGGGGTGCTGGTGGGCTACTGATTCAACATGGTCTTCAGTATATGGATGTGTGTGAGTGGGCCGACCACTACTGGCCTCAATAGGAGGGAATCCTGACTCACAGGAAGAACACCCAAGACGTCGATTGGCTCCACGGGAGGGGTCACGCTATTGCCATGTGCCCTCCTTGCACGTGAGCATTCGTTAGGCTCGAGCAGGGAATTTTGCCACGACTCCCTCTAGTTCTTGGGCCTATGAGGACTAGTCGAGTCAGTGCAACGTCGTCTAGCACTGGTGAAGTTCTATGGCTTGTGGGTGGATTTGGTAAGGTCGATCCGAACTACCTGATGAATGTCCTCACGAGGTTGTTGGTCTCAAGCATTTGTCTCTGCAGATCTTGGATTTGTTCAGCGATCTCTACGGGCTCAGAGACAGAGTAATTCCACATAGGGTCGCCTTGAGTGGCCATTGTCGGTGGTCTTACTGCCAGCGCTTGCTCCTCGATGGCATCCACTGTGGGAGGCAGTGTTGGTCCTTCCATTGGTGTAGGATATGCCGGTTCTGCCATAGGGGGATTTTCAATAGCCTGCGGACGTTAGGACCATCGAGATCTGGTTTCAGGGGCAGTGGGAGACACAATTCGTTCACTGCGCAGATGCATTGACTTCTAAAGCTTTTTGTTTCAATTCCCACAGAAGGTGTCAATCTGATGTGGTAAAATTTAACTGAATGATCTTCCTTACAAGACTGAATTTTCCACATTAGACTTGCACAGAAGAGCAGACAAAGGAGAGCTGGGCTGACCTGACGGGGGACTCTCTGATGCCTAAGTCAGAATTCCTCCACAGCATTTAAGAGAATCTTCTGTTAAAAGAGTGATTGATCCTTCTTTACGGGCATACCTTGGTATTTATAGGCAATGAGTCCAAGTAGCATTTTTTGAGAGTCTAACTTTGACCAATAATCCACTATGCTTGCTCCTAAGAATATTCCCTGACTCTAGGGAAGATCCTATAGTTATTTACTTCTTTCATGAGGGCACTGGACTCTAGAGTGGGAGCCATTCCGAGTTTTGTGGGGGTGGTTGCACTCCTACATGCATCCACCATGGATGGTATTTCCTAGTCCCCCACATTTCGTTGGTTACGTGTTGTAGTGGGTTACGGTTCTTGTTAGTTCGTGGCCACCTGGGAGGTTGACAAAAGCGGGAGCTCGACCGTATAGGACGAGGTTGGAGCTCAACTATGAGGAGATCGAGGCTAGAGCTTAGTTGTAAGGAGACCGAGGCTAAAGCCCAGCTGTAAGGAGACCGAGGCTAAAGCTCGACTGTAAGGAGACTGAGGTGAAAGCCCGACTGTAAGGAGATTGAGGCGAAAGCACGGTTGTAAGGAGACCATGGCGAAAGGTCAGTTATAAGGAGACCGAGGCTAAAGCCCAACTGTAAGGAGGCCGAGGCTAAAGCCCGGCTATAAGGAGACCAAGGCTAAAGCTCGACTGTAAGGAGACCGAGGAGAAAGCTCGGCTGTAAGGAGATTGAGGCTAAAGCCCGACTGTAAGGAGGCCAAAGCTAAAGCCCGGCTATAAGGAGATCGAGGCTAAAGCTTGGCTGTAAGGAGACCGAGGTGAAAGCTCAGCTGTAAGGAGACCGAGGCAAAAGCTCGGTGGTAAGGAGACCAAGGTGGAGATTTGGCCTTGATGTGGCCAAGGCTGGAACTCAACCTAGATGTGGCTGATGTCGTGGTCTGATTTTACGTCATCACCTATTTATTAGCCTCTCTTCATTTCCCAAAGGCAACCTATAAGTATGCTCCCACGTTAAAGCATGCTAAAAAAAAATAAAAAAATAAAAAAAATAAAATCCTGCTAACATCTCTTTAAGAATAAGCAATGGGAGGGGTGCCCCCATCCCATTGCTCTTGGCTTGAGCATTCACTCTCTTCTTCTCGAGGGAGTATTATCTTCCCTATCCGTTCCTTACTTATCACCTCTCACCTGCTACTTTTGGAAATGATGTCTTCACTTTTCTTGATGATTGAGGGAGATGGTGAAAATATGATTCTTTGGAGTGCCACCTAGGTTTGAGGGCCTAGAAATCTATTGGGGAGCCTAATTTCTGTTAAGGAATCAAGCTTGGATTGGGGAGACCAATTCCAGTTAAAGGATCAACTCGGATTTTTTGACTTTAGATATAGTCTCTGTGTCAGATGTATAGGTCCGTGTTAGGTTACAAGTGTGGGAAGGTGTTAGGCACCCACCTTGCCTGATTATACCAATTTTTCGGTCAGATGCTTGTGTTTCAATTATTCTCCCAAAAGTTTGACAGCCTTTGGCCAAAAGGCATGCTATATTTTATTAAGTATATTATTATGCGGACATCATAACAACTAGATATCAAGCTACCTTTTTCTAACATATGGCAAAATAAATTCTACATTTTTCCAACTAGGGTTAGAAGTTTACTTGTGCTCGATGTTTGACAAAGGTTGGAAAGGGAAGGGATCCCTTCTGCTTTAGACATGGATTGATGATGGATTCCACAACTCCGGGGCAAGGGCTTTGCCTTATTCTCAATTTCTTGGAGGAAACAAAATTCTAGAGCTTAGTTGGGACTATTGGGATTTTTTTCTTGTTAACAATTTTCGACACTTCAATGGGGTTTGACACTCTCTGGGCTTCTATAAGATTTATACATAAATTCTAAGCTTCCTAGGGTTTACGAAGTTTATGATATTTTTAGGATTTGTATAAAAATGTTAAGGGTATTCTGATGAAAATTAGGGTTTCAACAGCATTTCGACAGAATTTTGAGATTCCAACAAACTTTTAGAGATTTAACTGAACTTTGAGATTTTTTTGGTAATTCTAAAAAGGGCTATAGGTATTTTTGTCCATATTTTATCTTTAAGATCCCACCATTCATTTAGAAGGACTTTGGTGGGGTGGGAGTTAAGGGGTGGAATAGTTGTATAAAATTTCCCACCTCATCAAAACTTAGGTCGTTTGGTTTTTGGGGGTGGGATGCTAGGTAGATAGCTTTTAAATTGTCTAATTTTATTGTTGGCCTACATAACCTAGATTTCTCCTACCCACCCCTTCTCAAAGTCCCACCGAACTTTGCTGAAAATCCAAGGGAAAACAGTTGCAGATGGCGGAAGCGCTTAACAACCTGTAACCGCTATCCCTTCCAAAACCCTTGCAACCCCACACAACCCTAATCCCCAATCCCTCTCTGCAACCTCCTCTTAGAAATAGGTCTGAGCTTGGTGGCGATGCTAGTGTTGTGTCAGTGATGTTTAGATGCATAAATGTGCGGATGGCTCATGTGCAGGCCGAAGATGTGGGGAAAAAACCAGAAGTTACATGTCCGATGCGAACCAGAAGTTGCTGGTCCAACAATTGTTTGGCTCACAAATTTTTTTTTATTATTATTAAATCTACAAATTTTATTAAAAGAAATAAAAGAAGGAACAACTCTTTCCCAAAAAGAAAAATATTACAAGAAGAGGGGGGGGGGGTGTGAACGCACCAAACATAGGACAGAGAGAACAAGGATGCACCTTTAGCAAGGAAATGTGCTTCCTTATTTGACTCACAGTGAACAAACCGAAAAGAAATAAAGGACAAAGAACCTAACAGACTTAGCAAGCCATCATCAATCAAACGCGCAACTAAATCTAAAGAGGCACCAAGTTTGTTACAAATCAAAATAGAGGAAAGATTCAAGGAGAAAGCAAGAAGAATGCTGTCACGAATTGCTTCAGCTTCTGCAGCCATAGCAGAATAACATAACCCACTCCGACAACTGGCGCAATGAAACCCCCAGATGAGGACTGAATAATGATTCCTCTGCTACCTTTACAAGTTGAAGCCTTCCAAACTCCGTCAGTGTGCACAATAGGACACTCAGATCCAGTAGAGCTTGTAGAATTCTCCCTTTGCCAAGGGCCACCAGGGATAGGATGGACATCATACTGGATATATCCTTTAGTAATGGATGCAACAACCCGTAGATAAAACACCTTTAATATCAGGGGGAGTATGATTAAAAATTGCACCATTCCTACTCTTCCAAATCTTCCAAATCACCGAAGACTAGAGACTATGAAAATCTTGCATATTAGGCATAGATTTATACTCAAAAAAATGAAATTTAGCCAATCCCTAAAGCACTCACCATGAAATTTATTTACATTAAAGCGAAGAGGAGAAGCATACTAGCAGCTAGCTGCAAAAGGACACAGGAACAACACATGCATAATGGATTCATCTTCACTATTACACTTTGGACATTGGGTATTAGAGGCCAAATGTCGCACAAAAAGAAGTTTCTTAACTGCAATAGAGTTAGAACAACACTTCCAGATGAAAAAAATCTTACCTTAGGAACAAGATTAAGGTTCCATAGAAAAGTCCAAAAGGGGTCAAAAAAAGCAGATCTAGTCAGAAAGACGGGAAAGGGAGGTATAATAGGCAGATCTCACATAAAATATACCTATCTTTGACAAACCACAAACCCAACAGTCCTCTTTTGTAGAAAAACAAACGGGTTTGGGAAATGGTCTTGACCTCATTTTCCATAATAATAGATCTAAAAAGAAGCAGATCTATTTTTATATTCATCAATGCATAGATAAGGGGTGTGAAGCATCTCAAAGGCTTCCTAGATATATAATAGAAGTATTCAGGGCAAATCATCATTATGGAAAAAAGCAAGCTTTTCCTAGGAAAGATCCCCCTCCGCGGAAAAGGTGTATCAAATATATTATGTCTATCCCTAATTGCAAATTCCCAACTAGATATTTGGGAGTTGAAATATTCTACGGAAGGGTCAAGAAGGACCTCATTTTGTCGTTGGTTGATAAATTCAAAGCTCGTCTTGGCTGGAAAGGCAAAATGCTATCTAGAACCATGAGTTTTAACGATTTCTTCTCAATCTAGGGGTCCTACTAATTGCAAGGAAAGGAAAAGAATAGTCGCATAAATCAAACCTAATATTTTCGAGTTTGAAGGGTACCTTTCCTTCTTCAATTTGCAGAACTAAGGCACTCACTGTAATTGCTTTATCTAGGATAAGATTTATGGCAAATTATCTGATGTGGATAGCTTAACCACTTGACTTTTTTCTTACTTTTTATTATATTCTGTCGGTGGTTCTCGATGAAGAGAGGGGAGAGCAACTCTCCAGCGGGCGAGAAACGCCTTGGGCACGCCCAAGACCCCAACGGTGATCATAGAAACAGTGGTCGACAGGCCTTGATTACTAATTTCATGAGGCCTGTCCTGCTACCCACGGTGATGGATAGACCTACAATGCCGCCACCAAGGCCCTCCTTCTCAACGGTGGTGGGAAGAGGATTGCCAGAGGTGGATGATCTCCCTGATCCTATCCATGCTGGATCCCTAACCAAGGTGGTTATTCCTCAGGAGGCATATGAGGAGTGACTGCAGCGGTTTCGTTTTGCCTTAATCGGTAAAGCGAACTTTAGATTCATATCAATGGATTTTATAAGAAAGGAGGCAGCAAACTCATGGAATCTGAAAGGAAAGGTGGCTCTATCGACGATGGGGAAAGGATTCATCCTTTTTCAATTTCATCTAGAAGCAGACATGACCATGATATGGGGCAGAAGCTCTATCAAGGTTGGAGGGCAACATGTCAAATTCCAAAAATGGAGCCAAGATTTTAATATTCATGAAAAACAGATTGATAAGAAAATGGTCTAGACCAGATTTCCTGATCTTCCTTTAGAATACTGGCATGAGAAAATTCTCCTTACTATGTCTAAGGCAACGGGTGGTCCCATGGCCATCGACAAGCACACTCGCGCAGTTACAAAGGGAGGTTTTGTAAGAATCTAAGTTGAGATGGAAGTCGGTGCTAGCCGTGTTGATGAGATACATGTTAAGAGAAGGGTACTAGGCTCCCATGAGATCTTCTTGTTCAAACAACAAGTTATATACGAAGACAGCTTGGGACTTTGTGGGTTCTGCAAAAAGGCAGGCCACTTGACCTCTGATTGCAGAATTAGGAAATCAGTGGAGGAGAAGAAAAAATCCAAAACACATGTGACTCCTGGAGCGGTGTATTTAGATGATGCTAATGCAAAGGCTTCCCATACGCCTTTTGTCAACAATGGTGATGAGGGCCACCTCAATAATGGTGATGATGCTACCGTCCAGCAGGGAGAGGAGACCGGCGGTAGTAGGGTTGCGGACTCAATTGCACCAAATATGGAAATTAATGCGGGGATGAAAACCTCACAATCTCCTTCCTTATCTAGAGAGAACGTGAATTTGAATTCAAATTCACTTCCTAACCAAGAGAACGTGGGGTCCATACAGATTCTCCTTCCTATCTCAAGTGAGAGACACCCAGATTTGGGGAGTAGCCATTCCCCTATAACAGAAACTCCTCTAGATAATGGGCATCCAGCCCATAGCAACAAGGGGAGACTATCACATGTAACGGATTCGGTATCTAATCCTAGATCAACCCACCAGGAAAATCATACGGTTGAGAATATCATTTCATCTATTCCTTGCATATCTCTACGCGGAGGGGCTAAGGAGGTGCACCATGAGGAGATAGAAATGGCTGATAAGCTGGTTGAAGCCGCTGAATCCAAGTTACATTATGCCCGAAGAAACAAGAAAGGGACGGACATTGTGTTGCAGGCCAGAAGGTCTGATCGACTTGCAACCCAAAAAAATAATTCATGAAGATTCTCTTCTGGAATGTGAGAGGCATCAAGAAGGTCTCAGTACGGATGGCTCTGAGGAAAATTGTAGGAGATAATGACCTAGACTTTCTCTGGCTGGCTGAAACGATGATTGATATGTACAAGTGCCCAACTCACTACTTCAGCAAATTGGGCTTTGAAGCAGACGTCATCTGCAACACCAGAAGAGATAAAATTCCAAATCTATGGTTGCTCTGGAAGCGAGGTATTCCTAATCCCTCGATTTTTTCTAGTTTTGATCAGCAAATTTCAGTTAATGTAGATTGGAAAGGAAAATCTATTATGATTTCATCCATTCATGCTAGCAATTTTAGAGCTATTAGAAGGGAGCTCTGGATGGATCTTGAGGCAGTGTCGGTATTGGTTGACCCATGGGCTGTGGTTGGTGATTTCAATGCCACCCTTGCATCTAATGAAAAGAGGGGTCCTGGTACCTTTAACCTCAGCTCTTCCACGGATTTTGATGCTATGATAGACTCATGTAAATTGATAAAACTAGCATCTCAAGGGCCAAAATTCACTTGGACCAATAATAGAAGAAGGGGCAATGTCTCTGTAATTCTCGATAGAGGATTTTGTAATGAGGAATGGCTGAACACCTTCCAGGATTGTTCTCAATTGGTCCTTCCAAGGGATTTTTCTAATCACAACCCAATTCATGTTCTCTTTGAAGCTTGCCCTATACCTGCTAATTGTCCTTTCTGCTTTCATAAGTTTTGGACAGAGCACTCTGATTTTTTAAAGAAAGTTGCTGATTTGTGGAGTCATAACATCTGCGGGCCGCCTTCTTATATTCTTGCTCAGAAGCTAAAAATGCTAAAGCCGATCATTAAAATCTGGGCTCGGGAAAATTTTTCAAACTTTGAGATTGAACTGGTCAGAACGAGAGAGGCTTTGAACCAGATTCAAACTCAAATTGAGTTGCAGGGAATGGATGACTCTCTCTTCGGCCAAGAAGCTGATGCAAGATCTGCCTATTTGGTTGCTATGAAAATCATGAAAAATTATGGGCTGAAAAGTCAAGGATTAGATGGCTGAAGGAGGGAGATCGTAACTCCAAGTTTTTTCATCTCTACACAAAAATCAATAGAGCCAAAAATACTATTCAAAGAGTAAAAAAAATTGATGGGTCTATAATTTCTGACAGAGATGATATAGCTTGCTACATGTCCAAATTCTATGAAGATTTTCACAAGGGAGTTCTAGTGACAGATCATCTGGATTTATTCGATGCTATCCCAAGGCTTATTGATGAGGTGGATCTTCTATCTCTAGATGGGATCTTAGGTCCGAATGAGATAAAGCGTGCAGTGTGGGATATGGACCCTGACAGTTCTCCAGGTCTAGATGGCTATCCTGGATATTTCTTTCGATGTTGTTGGAATATTATTTCTGGAGATTTTGAAAGAGCAATGAGTGATTTCTTTACTTCTGGATTGATGCCACCGGGTATGAACAACAACTTATTAGTTTTAATTCCCAAAATTAACGAGGCTATGTCTCTTGACAAATTCAGGCCTCTCTGCATTGGTAATTTCTTCTGCAAAGTTATATCTAAAATCCTCGCAACTCTAGACTAATCTCAGAAGAATAGGGAGCTTTTCAAAAAGGAAAACTTATTCATAACAACATTGCCTTGGCATCCGAGCTGGCGGATATTATGCATTCTGCTACAAGAGGTGGCGGGTTGGGAGCAAAATTTGATATTCAAAAGGCCTTCGACACAATTTCTTGGGATTTTATTCTAAAAGTCCTAAAAAAATTTGGGTTTTCTGATATTTGGCTAAAATGGATTTCCCAAATCCTATCCACTTCCAAAATTTCCATCCTGCTAAATGGAGGCCCAGTTGGCTACTTCGGAGTTGAACGGGGGCTTCACCAAGGTGACCCCATTTCCCCAATATTATTTATCATTGCTGAAGAAGTTCTCTATAGAGGTCTGAAGCACCTTCTCCATAGAAAGGAAATCAAAGCCTTAAAAGGCCCTCGAGGTGTGTCTGCTCCTACCCATCTTCTCTTCACTGATGATATTTTTATTTTAATAAATGCATCCAACAATTATGTCAAAAACCTGAAGAGTTTTATCAAAAAATATCAGGAGTTCTCAGGGCAGGTAGTGAACTTGGAAAAAAGCAAGCTATTTATGGGTCCAATATCTTCTTCAAAGTATGGGGTTCATTAGTTCGGTGTTTTTTTTTTTCTTTATATATATATATATATATATATATATGTACATATAAAGATAAAACTTATTCATGCGGTAAAAATTGACCAGGTGATCTTCCTCGCAAGACTTGATCTTCCGCGCTAGTCCTGCACAGAATGAGAAGACAAGAGAGCTGGCTGACCCGACAGGGGACTCTCCGATGCCTAAGTCAGATTTTCCCCACAACAGTTACTTATGAGAATTTCTTGTGAAAAAGAGTGATCCCTTGTTCCTGAGGCTTACCTTGCTTTTTATAGGCAACGATCCCAAAGGATCGGTCAGGTCGAGTAAAAAACCAATATATGATGCCTGCTCTGGACAAGATCCGAGACCGTTTATCAAGCTGGAAAGGAAAGACCCTCTCAATGGCTGGTCGAGTTCAGTTAGTTCGATCAGTTATATCAAGCATGCCAGTACATAATTTCTCGATATATTGGTGGTCGTCTTCTATGATTACACAAATGGAGAAGTGGATGAGAAATTTTATCTGGACAGGAGACATTGACCCTTCAAAGGTTGTGACTGTCAAGTGGGATCAGGTTTGCAAGCCTATTGATGAAGGAGGTTTGGGGATCCGCAGGATGAAAGACATAAATATTTCCTTGCTTGCTAAGCAGGCATGGAACATAAAGCATGGGGAATCAAATTTTTCAAGCTTCTTCAAGGCTCGGTTTTTGTCAAAAGGGTAGCCTAAAAAACTTATTAGGCCCTCTTCAATTTGGCCTGGAATCCGCAAAGTGTGGTCTTTCATATCTAGCAGGGAGAGATGGATAATAGGAAATGGAAAAAACACCAATCTCTGGAATGACATCTGGATGGGGGAAGCATCTATAGTGGACGTCTGTGGCAGTGCCCTCTCCCCGCTCATCAACTCCAAGACTAAGGTCTCTGAAATAATATCGAATGGCGGATGGAAAATTCCTGAAGTTCACTCTGAAGCCCTTAAGAAGGTTTTCTCTAATGCAAAAAAAATTTGAATTCCTCAGGCCGACATAGATGATCGCTGTCTCTAGAGTGGGACCTCCTTTGGCGTGTTTTCTTCCTTCTCTGCGTGGAATGAAATATGAAAGAGAAATCCCAAGATCCCTTGGTTGTTTCTAGTTTGGAACAAATATCTTCAACCTCGGCAATCAGTTTTTGGGTGGCGGTTGATGCATAGGAAACTTCCCACAGACGATAATATTATCCTTAAAGGCAGACCCCTGGCCTCAAAGTGCTGCCTCTGTGGATTAAATGTTGAATCCTTCAACCACATATTTTTACACTGCTCCTTCTCCATGGAAATATGGAAAAAATACTTGGAGTGTTTTGGTATAACTTGGCCTAGGCCTATTGATCTTCATCAATTATCCCAGTGGTGGGTGAGAAAAAGAAGAACTCTTTCGATGAAAGATGTTTGGTCCATAGGACTTGTGGTGATTTCGGACAATATTTGGAGAGAAAGAAACATCAGATACCATGATGATACTCATCACTCTTTCGTCCAAATTTTTGAAAAAATTAAGCAGGACATTCAATATGCCAGGTGTGAGATTCAAGATATCCTTTCAGTCTGAAAAAGATTTGGACGTTATTTTTTCTTTTCTCCTTCTCTAGTTGTTAATCTATTGTAATTGGGGTTTTTTTTTCCCTGTTGATGGCAATGCCGAAGGTAGGTTCAAAAATTTCCTTTGATATCTCTATTCTTTTTCCTCATTAATAAAATCTCTTGAACCTTTAGCGAAAAAGGCAAAATGCTATCTATGGCGGGTCATGGTGTGCTTGTTAAGTCGATGATGTTGAGTATTCCTATCCATAATTTTGTGGTCTATCTTTGGCCATCGTCGTCGATTTCCTTAATTGAAATATGGATCCAAATTTTTATTTGGAGTGATGAATTTGAGGAAGCTAAGTCCATGAAAATTAAATGGGATTATATCTATAGGAGAGCAGAAGGTGGAATAGGGATCCGTAGACTAAAGGAGGTGAATTTAGCGATGCCAGCTAAATTGGCTTGGTATTTTAAAAATGATAAATCACTAGCAGCTTCATTCCTAAGAGGTTGTTTCCTCTTTGAATTTGGCATCCCTAAGAAAACTTATGTGTGCTCTTCTATCTGGACTAGGATAAAAAAGGTTTGGGATTTTGTTGACTCCCATGAGAGATGGGTGGTGGGTGATGGTATGAATATCTCTTTCTGGTCTAACCGATGGTTATCAGAGAACAAAATCATAGCATCCATTCAAACCATAGCTGATCAGGACCTTGAGGCTATGGTAGCCGATTTCATTCGTGATGGGAAGTGGGAGGTCCCTCACATTGTCTCTCCTTAGCTACATCATATCTACACTATGATAAGGAAGTTCCCTATTCCTTCTATTTCTCAACGTGATTGGCGTATTTGAGGCCTCATGCAATCATGTTTATGTTCTGTGAAGTCGACTGATGAGCACATTTATGTGTAAAATCTAGGGTAGTAAAACATGCATTTTACATATTTAGAATGGAACTACCTTGGGTTTTACTCTCTTTTTGCAGGTTTTATATTTTCAAGGCCTTAAGGATTATCGGGTGCTATATCTTCAATTTTACACGTAAAGAGGTCCTATTTCTTTCCATGGTTGCGAAGAGGACGAAATTCGAGCAAGATGGACGTGTTCAATTAAAAGTACACATTCGTTTGGTCACCGTACAAATGATTATTCTTTTCGGTCGAAAAAGAATAATGGATCGAATGAACCGAGATCAGAACCACCCGTTTGCAATTGTCCCGAGATACAAGGAATATTCCAAATGCCAACAAGGATCAATGGACCACATCCTTAAGTGATTGAAGATTTGTTTTTGGTAACAACAACTACCTAGCATAGTTGGTGAGCTATGGTGTACAAAATTCCCTTGCTCACCAAGAGGTCTCAAGTTCGAATCTCATGGTTGCTTTTTTAGAGAA
Organism: Macadamia tetraphylla; assembly: GCA_022985045.1. Classification (NCBI taxonomy): domain Eukaryota; kingdom Viridiplantae; phylum Streptophyta; class Magnoliopsida; order Proteales; family Proteaceae; genus Macadamia; species Macadamia tetraphylla. The sequence continues at coordinate 27,352,124 of CM040964.1, read as the reverse complement.
TTTGTTGAAGATTTCCCTTTTCATTCACTTAAAGCACTAAGGGCATGGAGGGATTTCACATCAAATTAGAAGCAAGGAAAATCGTGGAAGCAAGAAGAGAAAAAAAAAAAAGGAAAGGAAAATCGTGGAAGCAAGAAGAGAAGAAAAAAAAAGGAAAGAAAAAAAGGAGAGAAATAAAGATTGTCCAAATCTTCTCTCTCCACCACATCATCACCAAAGATTGTCCAAATCACACAAAACAAGAAGAAAATCGTCCCTAGGAGAGAGAAAAAGAAGAAAAATAAATTAGAAAAAAAAAGGAAAGAAAATAAGCAAAACAATTATAGGAAATTTCTCCAAATTTATTTTTCTCTTCTCTCTCCTCCATCTTAGCACTTTTGGACTCAAAAGATCTCACAATCAATTGTGGGTTTCTCCCTTTTAGGAAAGAGAAAACTGTTACTCTACCTCCCCATTCCCTATAAATACAATTCATGTAAGAGGAGGGGAGACGATTCATTATTCTTCTAGTTTTTTTTTAGTTGCTCTCTCTTTCTCTTACTCTCTCTTTAGTTCTAGTTCTTCTCTATTTTTACTTTAATCACTTTTGTAATAGTTTTTTTTATGTCAATTAATGCAAGCACTCTTTTATTCTTATTCAGCCTTTTTATGTTTATGATTTATGCAATTGAGTTGTAATTTTTTAAGTTATAGTTCTAGGCTTAGATCTAGGTGACAAGATCACGAGCCGTGGAGCAATTTTTTTTTCAAGTTCAAGCATTGATTCAAGTAAGTAGGCTCCTTGAGTGAGTCTTCTCTTCCCCTCTCATTCCTCTTGACTACCCTTTTTTCTTAATTTAGGATTTTTATTTTCAGTCGTTACATTATTGCTATCCCTCTCCCCCAAGGTTCATGGCTAGTGTATGTGTTGGCTTTGCCCCTCCTAGCCATAGAACCATCAATTTATTGTTTTTATTTTAACTGTCTCCATTTCCCTAAAGCCAAGTAGAGTAACCCTTGTAAGAGAGACTCACAAGTAGGTTTCTCTACTTAGCCCGAGGGATGCATCATAATATGAGCTTCCCTACTTGACCTTTATTCCCTTTCTTTTACTTTATTTTTATTTCATCATTTTTTTCCTTTATTTATTTATTTATTTTTTTTAATTGCGTGGGTTGTTTATTTTTAGTTATTTATTTATTTAATTTTAATTGCGTGGCTTGCGTCTTTAAATTCTTAGATGATGAATGGTTAGGACGTTATTTTAGATACATATGTTTAGGATGGTAATTAGAATTAGATCACAATCATTAATCAGTTCACTTTCGCATTATTAAAAGAAATAAAAAATAAAGTGGCTGCTCTCCTTGTGTTCGACCCGTAGCTACACTGATCCGCACTCTTGCGGTTACATTTTAAATCTCAAACAAGTTTTTGGCACCGTTCTTGGAGAGTTCCATGTTATTTTCACTTTCTTTTGGTAAATCAGTGCTTTGTTTGCTTTGTTTTATATTTTCCTTTTCTTTTATTGAATTCTGAGAAGAACAACTTGCAATAATAGTTGTATCGATGGAGGTCACCATGCCTCACGATATGATAAAGACGAGTTTAGCCTATAGCGTACCTCGGAATTGACATGAGCAACCGGATCCTGCGGTAAGCTCCCAAAAAAAAATCAAAAATCAAAAAAAAAAAAAAACCAAAAAGCCAAAAAAAAAAATCAAAAAAAAATCAAAAAATCATCAAAAAAAAAAAAGTTTTTGCTATCCATTCTTTTGTGCTTGCCTTACTTTAGTTGTGGGTAGTTTTACATTGCATGAGTGTTAAGTGGATGCGTAATACTAAGAATGGGTTAGAAAAAAGAGATCCAACAAGTAGTGACCCTATCGTTTGCTCTCTTTAAAATCCTTCAATATAGGAGACCAACACAAAACCCTTCACCTAAATCTACGAAAGATAGGTTCTACCCTAGAACAGCCAACCTTCTGCATAGTTCTACCACAAGCCCGAGGCAATAATTTTGAACTCAAATCTCAATACATCACTATGTTACCCCACTTCCATGGGTTGACCTCGAGGATGCATACCTATTTCTAAGGGAATTTGAAGAGGTATGTGTTCTAATTAAGATCCAATAGCTTTCTAATGATCTTTGTTAAGCTTAGGTTTATCACTTTTGCATTGAAAGACCAAGCTAAGAAATGGTTGTATGGGTTACCCAATTTCCATAACCTCATGGGAGCAGTTCACGTTGTCTTCCTTAAGAAGTTTTTCCCAACTCACAAGACCAATAAGCTTAGAAGTGATATCCTTCGGTTTAGGCAAAAAGCCTAGTGAGTCATTTTCCAAACTTATGGAGAGATTCAAGGATCTACTCCAAGAATGCCCTCACTATGGCCTAGACCTATGGAATTTATGTCAAATAATTTATGAGGTTATTGATTACCCAACTAAACAAATGATAGAGTCTATGTGCCGAGGATTCACATCCTTTATAGATGAAGGAAAGGCATGGAATTCTTACTTGACTTAGCTGACAAAACCCGTGAGTGGGAATCAACCCAAGAGAGTGAAAGAACCATAGGAGGAAAAGGATATTTTGTGGATGGGATAGTAGCCAAGGAAGCCCATTTGGATAGCCTAATCAAGAGGATTGAGGCTATTGTTCCTAGAGAGCCATCATCAGTCAATTTGGTTAAGATTTGTGCTTGGTGCCAATCCCCTGGACATGTCATAGAAGAATGCCCCAACACCTCTAGGGGCACTTCTAATGATAGTGTTAATGCCTTATACCAGAATAATCCATATAGTAACACCTACAATCCAGGATGGAGAAATCACCCAAATTTCTCTTGGAATCAGGGCAACCAAGCAGGACCTTCCAATTTCTATAATCAAGGTCAACCTGGACCCCAAAGGCCTCCCTTTACACAACAATCTTTTTCCCAAAATACTTTTCCTAGGTCAAATGTAGGACCTCGGTGAGTTTTCTAGGGCCCTCTCCCATCATCTTATCGGCAACCCCACGGTTTACTAACCTTTGGAGAGGCAAGTAGAATTAGTGACTTGGAAAAAAATATGGCCCTCCTCATGACAAGCCATCAAAATCTTACGAGAGAACTTACCAAAGTTGTCTCAATTATGCGTGAGAGGGAGAAGGGAACTTTACCCAGTCAACCAGAGCCTAACACTAGGCATCATCAACCTGTTAGTTCACAAGGACCAACTAATGCACCACTGAATATAGTACAAGGTCAGACTCAACAAGGGCCCTCTAACCAATGCAATGTTGTTTATGCCCTTAGGAGTGGTAGAGAGTACCTCTGAGCGTTCTAAATCTTCCCCATCTATTACTCCAGTTAACTCTTCTTCAATTGAGGACACAAGTGTGTCTCTAGTTCCAAGTTCGTCGATGAACCTAAAGATTTTTACGAAACTAAAGATGATTTGGGTGAGAAACCAAAATGATTCTTACGAGCGAGCAAATCCCTAACAGTCCTTATGTTCATCCTATCTCATTTCCTAATCGCTTGGTACACAAAAAGAAGCGCTTTCATGGATAAAATTTTAGAAGTCTTCAAAAGGTGAAGTGAACATCCCTCTTTTGGATGCCATATCCCGGATCCGCCTATGCAAAGGTACTAAAAGATTTGTGTACTCACAAGCGTATCACTAGTGTGCCCAAAAAGGCGTTCTTGGCGGTAACATTAGTTCCATAATTACTCGACCCATAGCGACCAAGTATAAGGATCCGGAGCCCTACCATATCTTGTGTCATAGGCAACACCTATATTGAGCATGCCTTACTTGACCTTGGCGCAAGTGTGAATCTTTTACCTTACCATGTGTACAAGCAATTAGGATTAGGAGAATTGAAAGCCACTGGAACTACTCTTCAATTGGTAGATAGGTCTGTTAAGATTCCTAAAGGGATGGTTGAGGATGTCTTACTAAAGGTGGGGGAATTTATTTTCCCTGTTGATTTCATTGTGTTAGATACTAAGCCCTTCTCAACCAAGGATGAGATCCCAATAATTCTAGGAAGACCATTCTTGGCTACCAGTAATGCATTAATCAATTACCGGAATGGTTTCCTAAGATTATCTTTTGGTAACCAAACTGTTGAGTTTAACATGTTTAGGATTGGTAAGCAACCACATATGGAAGAAGAGATCAACATGCTTAAGGATTTTTTGGATTTTTCTGATGATTTAGTTACCAACTTTGATATTGATTTTGATTCAGAATTCCAAGAGTGTATGGATGAGTTGGATGATAATGAAAATTTCTTTTCTAAAGTCTTGAGTCTTCACACACTCATGGAGCCCTTAGGACCCCTTTCTAATTCCATTCCTAAACCTTCCATAGTTGAGCCCCCTAAGCTAGATCTTAAGGAGTTGCCATCTAATTTGAGGTATGCTTTCCTAGGGCCTGACCAGACTCTTCTTGTAATAATTTCTTCAAATTTGACTTCTAGCCAGGAAGAGGAGTTACTTAAAGTGTTAAAAGATAATAAGGAAGCCCTAGGTTGGACCATGGCTGATATCAAGGGTATAAGCCCTTCCATTATGCAACATCATATACATCTTATGGAGGATTCCAAACCATCCACGGAACCCCAAAGAAGAGCTAACCTAGTGATGATGGAATCCATTAAGAAAGAGATCCCAAATTGCTTGGATCATGGAATAATTTATCCTATTTCTGACAGCCAATGGGTAAGCCCAGTTCACGTAGTGCCTAAGAAGTTTGGTGTGACTGTAGTTCCTAATGCCAATAATGAGTTGATCCTACCCATGTCCAACAGGATGGCGTTGTGCATTGATTACGGAAGTTAAATCGGCAACTGGAAGGACTACTTCCATGCCATTCATTGACCGGATGTTAGAGAGGTTAATGGACATGAATACTATTGCTTTCTTGATGGATATTCGGCTATAACCAAATCCCAATTGCTTTAGAGGACCAACATAAGACCACTTTTACATGCCCATATGGAACATTTGCTTACAGGCGTATGCCCTTTGGGCTTTGCAATGCCCCTGCTATGTTCCAACGATGCATGATGAGCATTTTTTCTGATATGGTCGAAAAATTCTTAGAAGTATTTATGGATGACTTTTCAATTCATGGGAATTCCTATTCTAAATGTCTTCATCATCTTTCCCTAGTTTTGAAAAGGTGCATATCTAAGAATTTGGTCTTGAATTGGGAGAAATGTCATTTTATGGTTAAATCTGGTATTGTTTTAGGCCATGTAATATCCAAGGAGGGAATTAAGGTAGATAGAGCCAAAGTGGATTTAATTGATAATTTACCACCTCCTCAATCTTAAGGATGTTCGGTCTTTTCTAGGGTATGCAGGCTTCTCTGAAGGTTTATTAAGAACTTTAGTCGATTAGCGACCTCTCACCTCATTACTTGTCAAAGATCGACTTTTGAGTTTTCCAAAGAGTGCCTAGAATCCTTCAAGCAACAAGAAGGAGTTGACCAATGCACCCATTGTTCAACCACATTTGGACTGAACCTTTTGAGCGATGTGTGATGCTTGGATTTTGTCATAGGAGCGTTTTAGGTCAAAGGATTAATAAGTTGCCCTTGTCATTTACTATGCTAGTAGGACCTTAAATGATGCACAACTCAATTATACAACCACTGAAAAAGAATTTTTAGCTGTTGTGTTTGCATTAGAAAAGTTTCGGTCTTACTTAGTTGGTTCACATGTGGTGGTGTATCTTGATCATTACGCCTCGGATACCTAGTTCGGAAGAAGGATGCCAAAGATCGTCTCATTAGGTGGGTTTTACTTTTGTAAGAGTTTGATTTAGAAATTAGGGATAAGAAAGGAGTTGAAAACCTAGTTGCGACCATTTATCCGGCTTCCCAATTCCTTTTGTGATTCTCCAGTAGCGAGAACTTTCAGATGAGCAGTTATTTGCGATGTCCGTGAACCATGGTTTCTTGACATTGTCAACTTCTTAGTCTCGTGTGACTCGATCCTGGTCCACCCAAGATAAGTATAGGTTTCATTCCCAAGTTAAGCACTTTTTTGGGATGATCCTTATTTGTTTAAGATATGTCGGATCAGATTATCCGACGATGTGTTCTGATCATGAACAACATTCCATTCTCTCTTTTGTCATGATCATGCATGTGGTGGACACTTTGGACCTAAGAAGCTGCAAAGGTTCTCCAATGCGGATTTTATTGGCCCACTCTTTTTAGAGATGCTTTTGATTTTTGTAAGGCTTGCCCCGCCTGCCAATCTTTTGGCCGTATCAATAAGAGAAACATGATGCCTCTCAACCCTATTTTGGTAGTTGAGATCTTTGATGTTTGGGGCATCGATTTTATGGGACCATTCCCTAATTCCTTTAGGAATTTATACATACTTTTGGTTGTTGATTATGTTTCTAAATGGATAGAGGCCATACCTTGTAAAACTAATGACCACAAAGTGGTGGTCCAATTTCTCAAAGAGAATATTTTTTCCCGCTTTGGTGCACCACTGCAATAATTAGTGATAGGGTACTCATTTTGTAATCGACCTTTTGAGGCCTTAATGAAAAGTATGGGATCACCCATAAGTTATCTACCCTTATCACCCCCAAACTAGTGGCCAAGTGGAGGTGTCTAATAGGGATCAAACAAATCTTGGAAAAGCTTTAATCCAAGTGAGATTGGTCCCTTAAGCTCATTGATGCCTTGTGGGCCCATTGGACTGCATTCAAGACTGACCTTGGCCAATCTCCCTACCGTTTGGTATATGGAAAAGCTTGTCACTTACCAGTTGAGTTAGAGCATAAGGCCTTTTGGGCTATTAAGAAGCTTAACTTTGATTTGTCGATGCGGAATTCATCGTGGCTCAACTATCTCGAGTTGGAGGAACTTAGGAATGATGCCTATGAAAGTTCTAGGATTTACAAGGAAAAGACCAAAGGTTTCCATGATAAGCACATTCTGCAAATCTTTTGCAATTGGTGATAAGGTTTTATTGTACAACTCTCGATTGTATCTTTTCACAGTAGCTTAGATCGATGGGATGGCCGTTTATTATCCATAATGTATATCCCCATGGGGCTGTGGAGATTTTGAATCCAAAGAGGGTAATTTGAAGGTTAATGGTCGCGTTTGAAACCATTCCTCGAGTTTCCTACTACTAGTAGTGAAGAGGTCATGGATCTCCATGAACCTTTTTACATTGATGACTAATTTTTAATCAGGTATGACCCCCTTGCATTGTCTTTGCTTTTAATTTTTTTCCATGCATTGAGGACATTGCATGACTTAAGTGTGGGGGAGGGAAACTAGTTTTTTTTTTTTTTTCACTTTGTTTTGTTTGTTTTTCTTTTTATTTTTGGGCTTGCTAAGGATGAAGTCCTACTTTGGTTTTTGGCTAATGATCAGACCATTCGGATGCTTGATGTATGAAAATAAAAGTTTTGACGAAGGTACCCATTTTGAACGTATAAAACCCTGTTGAGAAGAAAGAAACAAGCATGTGTCTTGAGATGGGACTTTCTTTTGAAAATAAGAGACCCTGTTTTATGGTGATGGACCATATATAAGTCGTGGGTTCCTTGTACTTTTGATTTGGAGTTGAGACCTTCTTTTAATTTGGCATGGGTTGACAAATGCACAATTTTAAATGAAATGTGAAATGTGGTATAAATAAGAATAAGAGTTGATTCCCTTGGAACTAGACAAGGCATTGCGCCTCAGGAAGCGTGGTGTCTTGATCGAAATTCCTTGGGAGGAAACTTCTTAAGTAACTCTAGCATCACTACCTTTGTCGGCATATGCAAAAAGCGAAGCTACATAGTAACTTGGGTGTCTGGTGTTTGCTCCACCATGTCATTCAAGCCAAAAGTAGTGGAGTAGAATAGAGTTTATTATTCAAAAAAAAAAAAAAGGAGAAAAAAAATGTGCAAATGTCATTAATGCTTGGTAACATGTTTGGTCAAAAATGCTCCAACGCCTTAGTCATTGGTTCCCTATTTCTTCACAAGTGGTTTTGCCAAAGTTGGGATTTATTTATTCTGAATTTTGGGTGTATATTCACTGCAAACACCCACGAGACACAACTCGTCCACTAGGGGTGACCTAGGGGTTTAAAGGCTTGTTGCACATGTTAAGTACAACCGTGATTCCTACGAAAATGAGTTAGGTTTTTTTTTATCTTTATTCTTTTTCTTTTTCTTTTTGTTTTGCTCGAGGACTAGCAAAGTCTAAGTGTGGGGGAATTCTGATGAGCACATTTATGTGTGAAATCTAGGGTAGTAAAACATGCATTTTACATATTTAGAATGGAACTACATTGGGTTTTACTCTCTTTTTGTAGGTTTTATATTTTCAAGGCCTTAAGGATTATCGGGCGCTATATCTTCAATTTTACACGTAAAGAGGTCCTATTTCTTTCTATGGCTGCGAAGAGGACGAAATTCTGAGCAAGATGGACGTGTTCAATTAAAAGTACACATTCGTTTGGTCACCCGTACAAATGATTATTCTTTTCGGGTCAGAAAAATAATAATGGATTAGAACTGAACCGAGATGCAGAACCAGCCCGTTTGCAATTGTCCCAGAGGTACAAGGAATATTTCAAATGCCAACAAGGATCAATGGACCACATCCTTAAGTGATTGAAGATTTGTTTTTGGTAACAACAACTACCTAGCATAGTTGGTGAGCTATGATGTACAAAATTCCCTTGCTCACCAAGAGGTCTCAAGTTCGAATCTCATGGTTGTTTTTTAGAGAATTTGTTGAAGATTTCTGTTTTCATTCACTTAAAGCACTAAGGGCATGGAGGATTTCTACATCAAATTAGAAGCAAGGAAAATCGTGGAAGCAAGAAGAAAAAAAAAGGAAAGGAAAATCGTGGAAGCAAGAAGAAAAAAAAAAAGGAAAGAGAAAAAATGGGAGAAATAAAGATTGTCCAAATCTTCTCTCTCCTCCACATCATCACCAAAGATTGTCCAAATCACACAAGGCAAGAAGAAAATCGTCCCTAGGAGAGAGAAAAAGAAGAAAAATAAATTAGAAAAAAAAAAAGGAAAGAAAATAAGTAAAACAATTATAGGAAATTTCTCCAAATTTATTTCTCTCTTCTCTCTCCTCCATCTTAGCACTTTTGGACTCAAAAGATCTCACAATCAATTGTGGGTTTCTCCCTTTTAGGAAAGAGAAAATTGTTACTCTACCTCCCCATTCCCTATAAATATAATTCATGTAAGAGGAGGGGAGACAATTCATTCTTCTTTTAATTTTTTTTTAGTTGCTCTCTCTTTCTCTTACTCTCTCTTTAGTTCTAGTTCTTCTCTATTTTTGTTTTAATCACTTTTGTAATAGTTTTTTTTATGTCAATTAATGCAAGCACTCTTTTATTCTTATTCAGCCTTTTTATGTTTATGATTTATGCAATTGAGTTGTAATTTTTTAAGTTATAGTTCTAGGCTTAGATCTAGGTGACAAGATCACGAGCCGTGGAGCAATTTTTTTCAAGTTCAAGCATTGATTCAAGTAAGTAGGCTCCTTCAGTAGTCTTCTCTCCCTCTCATTCCCTCTTGACTACCCTTTCTTTCTTAATTTAGGATTTTTATTTTCATCGTTACATTATTGCTATCCCTCTCCCCAAGGTTCATGGCTAGTGTATGTGTTGGCTTTGCCTCCTAGCCATAGAACCATCAATTTATTGTTTTATTTTAACTGTCTCCATTTCCTAAAGCCAAGTAGAGTAACCCTTGTAAGAGTGACTCTCGTCAAGTAGGAAGCTCATATTATGATGCATCCCTCGGGCAAGTAGAGAAACCTACTTGTGAGTCTCTCTCTAGCTTTATTCCTTTCTTTTACTTTATTTTATTTCAGCATTTTTTTTTTTTTTTTTTTTTAATTATGGGTTGTTTATTTTCAGTTATTTATTTATTTAATTTTAATTGCGTGGCTTGCGTCTTTAAATTCTTAGATGACGAATGGTTAGGACGTTGTTTTAGATACATATGTTTAAGACGGTAATTAGAATTAGATCACAATTATTAATCAGTTCACTTCGCATTATTAAAAGAAATAAAAAATAAAGTGGCTCTCTCCTTGTGTTCAACCGTAGCTACATCGATGCATGCGCTTGGTTACATTTTAAATCTCAAACATCGGCTTAGGAAGGGATCCGCACAAAAAGGATGCCCATTCCATGGCACTCAATGGTTTAGCTAAAAGGGATTTCTTCCCATGCTTCTTTGTTGGGATGGCAAGTGGCCCATGGTAAGCTCCCAATGGATGATCAAGTGATGGTTTGTGTGGTGCCGCTTGCTTCTCGTTGCTCTCTCTGTATGGCTGAAGTTGAGTCCGCTAGTCATATATTTCTTACTCTGTATCTTCACTGGAAGGGTTTGGGCAGACCTTTTAAAGGTGTTCGTTCTTCGGCGGTACAGAATTTTTTCTATTCAAGAGTTGTTCTCTTGGTGGAAAAGAGCAAATTCAATTCCTCTTAAGAAGATCTAGTTTGCTTCTATGATTTATGCTCTCTATCAGATCTGGCTAGAAAAAAATTGCAGGCATTATGATGAATGTAGAAGATCTTATAATCTGGAGGTGGAGAATTTTTTTGAAGATTTAAAGGGTTTCTCCTATGTCAACCCGGTCGTGATCAAGTCTGTGAGAGACCTGCAGGTGTCAACTTCTCTGTCTTTGATTAGAGCCTCTTCTAGACCCATGGATATTAATGATCTCTACTAGATTCATCTACCGTTAGGGTGTTGCAAAATAAATATTGATGGATTCTCCTTAGGCAATCTTGGATCTGCAGGGGCAGGAGGAATGGTTTGTAATGACTTAGTGGAAGTCTGGAGTTGCTTCTTGAAATTTGTAGGTATCTCCACTAATTTTTGGGTGAAAATGGATGGTTTCTTTGAAGCTCTTAAAGTGGCAATGAGTATGGAGCTGAAATGGATCGAAATAGAATGTGATTCAATAGTAGTCGTGTGGTGTATTAGAACTAAGTCAATTTCGTGGTCATTCAAACAAAAGTGGCTATTTTATGCTAAATATCTGAATAGGAATATTTATCACTATTTCCATGAAGTTAACATGGTGGCGGACGGTCTTGCGAAGCATGCAGTTGCAACTAGGATGTCATCTTTGTGGGTCTCCCCTCCTAGATTCTCGAGTGATGATATAGAATAGGATGCTTTGATGAGGCCTCGGTTTCATTTCATTTCCCCTTAGAGTCTTTCTCTAATGATGACAATGTCGAAGGTGGAGTAAGTTGCTAACTCTGTTCTTGCCCTTTTTTGGGCATTTCTTGTGTTTCTTTCATTCTTTTCTAATATAATCTCTTGGTGATCTAAGCTAAAAATTAACATTTCTTTTTGGATTAAAAGTTAAAAAAAGACCTTGCCCTGCTTGGACCAAGAGACCTTGAAAGAGGAGACGAATCAAAGGAAGCAAGTGAGGATGGCTAGTCAAATAACTTCCTAAATCTTGCTTCCATACCCATGTTCACAACTTAAACGTGGCCAAGGCATTATCACATCTCCAAGCAAGCTTCATTCATCTATAAGAACTCAACTTCCTAAATCTTCCAATGCATGTTCTTATTTGGATGCAGATCCATCAAACAAAAGCAGAGACCATTAAAAAAAAAAAAAAAATCCTTTTTTCGCCTTGAGGGATTGAACCATCAAAGAGACATGAGGATCATAAGCAAAAATAAGACAACGATTTTTCTTTTTTTTTTTTAAGTCTTAATCATATTCCTCAAAAAATATTCAATTTCCAACTCATAAATTTTGAGCCTTCCATTGACAGTAGTAATACCTCAAAGACGAGGACTGCAAGATCCGTGCCACCAAGCACTTCTGCACGGTTACATCTTGAGCGATTCAAAGAAATTATTATTTTTTATAACAATTAATCTGACAGTAGAACCTACTTCAATTTGTTGTTATTATGACTATGAATGTTGAGTTTTGTTCCTTGTTCTTAGCAGTGCATATATACTTTTCCTGCTGTGCACACCTAGTTTTATCATGTCGAAGAAAAATGATTTTGTAATTATGACCGATGAATATTTACAAAACAATATGGGCTCTACATGCCAAATTTCACCCTTTAAGTTCAATCATTTACATTCTTCAGTATTTATCAAATTTAAAGGCCGGATCAAATCTACATATGAGATTGTTCTCATATGTCCTTACGTCGAATATTTAGCATCCATTAAATACAGAGAGGGACAATGAATTCTAAAAATCCAAATCAAGAACATACAAAAATAATCTCGTATGTGATCCTAATCGGTCTCAAATTTCGGCCTTATGAGACCCAGGATTAACATATTTATCAGCCTTATCAGAACTGCCACTTGCCAAGAATAAAATGAGTACAGACAAAATAAGATACATCGCCAGGGCAGACCAGGAAACCCTACTATAATACTATCATAGCAGGAGCTACCCTCATCCAGAAGTGCTTCCACCACACCAACCTGTAATTTACCATAGGAATACATAGAGGAAAGGGAAATGCTGAGAGAATGCCATAGAACATCCCAGAAACATGAATGAAAGTAGCCGTGATAGGAAGCAAGACACCAGGAGACTAGTCAAAGGAAGCATGTGAGGATGACTAATCGAACCAATTTCTAAGTCTTTCTTCCAAATAGATGTTCACAATCCACACTTGACATTTATATAAACGCCAAAGCAATATCACATCCCCAAGCAAGCTTCACTCAATCGCATCTATAAAAGCTTAATTTTGGTGCACCATTCTTTTTATCATAAACAGAGGCAGGAGGTGGTGAAGACAGGTAATTACAGAGGAAAAAAAGATGGCTTCCTGCATGGGTTGTTTGGTTGGATGCGTGTTTGTCGTATCAGCTCTGCTTCATGGAGCCGCCGCTAGGACAACCCACAATGTAGGAGGTAGTATAGGATGGACTGTTCCTCCTTCTGGCTTCTCATATGATACATGGGCTGCCTCACAGACATTCATGGTCGGCGATTATCTACGTGAGATCTCTCTCTCTCTCTCTCTCTCTCTGTGTGGCTAAAATACAGATTTTTTTTGTTTTCTTCTCATGATCTATGACTCTGCAAAGAATAGCATTCATAACTGAAGGTTACTAATTTGGTGTTGGGTTTGCTATTCTACAGTTTTCAACGACACAAGTAATACTTCAGATTGCCTTTATGAGGTCTTCTTAAAGGCTGATTATGATTCTTGCAACATGACGACGAGCTTCAGTTCGTTCAATTGTCTTCGTCCGGGATCATCAATTTCATCCCAAATTAATACCGCAGGAGAACAATACTACTTCTCCACCAATGGCTGTGAAACGAACCAGAAGTTGACATTCAACGTTTCTGCATCTCCCACCTCCTCCACCTCCTTTAACTCCTCTTCTTCCTCCTCCTCCTCTTTCTCCAACAGCTCCTCTTCTCTCACTGTTGGCGACTTCTCTCTTCTCCTGCTATCCACTGTCATCGCCTTCTTTTATTAGAACGTTTGATACATCACCAAATTGCTTTTCTCTGCGTTTTGTCTAGCCCCCTTCGGTGAGGCATACATTATCGCTCGTTGTGATTTAAATTTATTTAAACCTCTAATGTGAGTTTTATTGGTTTTTGATGTATTTGTATTCAACAGTTTGATCAATAAAATGATTAACTATCCTGGTGACTCAAGTTTAATTGGATTGGAAGCCCTATATGACACTCTTATTATTATTATTATTATTATTATTATTACCCGGTAGGAATCTCACTTTTTTCCTTTGGAGGGACCGGATCGTCTCCAACGACTAACTCTCCAACGAGCATCCAACGATCCTTATTCAAGGGTTGGGATGGTTTGGTCACACATCTCAACACTTGGGGATGTGCACCCAAACAATCCCAGCCCTTCGACGGATCGTTAGACACTCGTTGGTGTTGGAGATGATCTTTTCTCCGGGGGGTTATAAAAATGAGGATCTGGATGGGTGAGAGCATCTTGGGATGTGTGCTCAAGTGCTCTCAGCCATCCGATGCTCACTGCACCAATGCAGAGAATGTGGACTCGGAAATTCTATAAAATGCAATACTTACTAGAAAGTTGCAACCATTGAAACATTTTCTTTTTTTCCAAGTGCAATAATTAAATGTTGAATGATCATATGAGGAGTCTAAAATCGGGCTTAAGGCTATGTTTGGTATACACTTTTGAAATATATTATGATTCTAAAACGTATTTTGAAGTTTGGTTCTTCTCTATATACTCACTTTAGACTGTTTTTTGCTGAGAAAATATTCTAAAAATGCATGCCAAAATATAGTTTAAGAACCACTGATTTTGAAACTTGATTGATGACTGTCCCAACTAAACAATCACTCGACCCAATTGTGTTCTGTTTGAAGCCTTCACATGAAAACCAAATTTCTATGGTTCCACGATGTACAGGAGGAACACAATTCGGTTGTTATAGTTGAAAAAACTCAAAAAGCCTGGACTTAGATTCGCATGCGAAAGAAGGCCCAACGCTAAGTCAGTCAATAGGACCACAACCTAGGAAACTCAAAATTTGAACCCAACGTAATTTATATTCAAAATTTGATACAAATATTGTATTGGGGGGGTGGGGGACACAAGAAATTCTGCAAAATGCAATATCTTACTTGAAAGTTGCAACCGTTCAAAAAAAAAAACTTAAAGTCTAATAATAATTTATTTTGGTTGAATAAAGATCTTTATTAAAGAGAAACAAAACTAAATACAACAACCTAGAGGCGAGTAAGAGGCAAAGCGCCGAGAAAAATAACACAACAACAAGAGACTAATCAGCATACAACAAACAACAAGAGGCTAAAGGAGCCTAATCTGGAAACCCCAAGAAGAGACAATGCGCTGATTCTTGGAAGAATTTAAGTCTGATGCATGAAGATGATTAATCTTAGTTCTAAATCAAATTCAATAGCATTCCAAATCTGATTATGAGACCGAAAATTGGAGGTCCATCTACTCTTGTTTCTCTCCCACCATAAATGATATATAGAAGCGCAAAAAATCATCTTAACAGCCCTATTGCAAACTGACTTCCCTTTGAATTCCTTCATAAACCACTGCCATTTACCATCAAAGGAAGAGCAGGCAAGTGAGAAGGGAAACATTTGCGAAGAACTCCAGTCCATATTGCCTTTGAGAAGGGACAATTAAAAAAGAAATGATCAATATTTTCTAAGGCATTCCAATATAGAAAACAATTGGGGATGGGGAGGTTCCTGTGAGATAGAAATTTCTGAGTAGGGAGTGAATTCGAGAGAGCAAACCAGGTGATGAAACTATGTCTAGGGATGTGATGCAAAACTAAACCAAGCTCCACCAAGGAACTTTCTTTCCTTTAGAACAAATCAGATCCCAAGCCGATGCTGAGGAGAACATTTTTTTAGAAGAGGGATTCCACTCAATAATGTCTCCACTACTAGAAGTCCTTCTACTTATATACTGAAATTGCTCCCAAACATAGTCAAGAACTGAAGAAACTGAAGGGGTAGGACACCAAGACCCATTGGCAATTATAAAAGATACGAACGCCATCCTTTAAGCCAGCATCATACCTGATTCTATCACCGAAAATTGAAAGCAGGACCCCACAAGGATGCCAATTATCTAAGTAGAGCCTTAGCTTTAGAATTTTTTCCAAACCCAGGAAGCATCAGGAGTACATCTGACTGTCCAAATAAAATCTTTCTTGAGATATCTAAAATGAATCCAATGAGACCATAAACCCCTCTCTTTTCAACAATTTTCCAAAGAAGCTTAAGAATCCCAACCTTATTAACATTTTTCAGTCTCTTTAAACCGAGATCTCCCTCTTTCTTTAGAAGGCACACTGAAGCCAACTGATGGTATGAAGAATTCTCATCAATACGAGTCAAGGGAACAACCCTCTGGCCTTTGATTTCCATATAAAGAACACGGCAAGGATAAAGACTCTCTTTAACTTTGATTATGATCAACTGAATATCTTTCATAAAGAATTGAAGGAAAATGCAATGATTTTTTCCAATAACAATCACTCCCCTTCCACAAAAAGGCACTCATGATGACCTCAATCATCCGAATGATAGAGTTGGGAAGGCCAAAGATTCTAGTCCAATAAAGATAGGAAGACTACATAACAGCCCTAATAAGCTCCAAATGTCTACAAAGGAAAGAAATCTGCTTTTCCTTAGATGCTGCATCTTTTTTAACCTATCCAAAATAGGGGAACAATGATCAAGGGAGAACCTACTAGAAATTAGAGGGAGTCCAAGATAAGTGATCGGAAGCTGCTTAATCTCACATCCCATAATGTCTTTAAGCTGCTCCTCATCCTCAACAGGAACCAATAAAAACCACTGATTTTTGAGAATCGACCTCAAGGCCAGACATAATAGCTTGACAAGAGACAATTGAGGCTTGGAGTGGTGAAACTTGGAGATCGGGAACTACCTCAGAGTGACTGTTTTAAATACCTGGGTTTCATCATTAGCAAAGAGAGTGATATAGAGGACGATGTTTCCCACCGAATTAAAGTGGGTATGGATGAGATGGAGAAGTGCGTTGGGAGTTTTATGTGACAAACGCGTGCTTATCAACTCAAAGGAAACTTTTATCGGACAATTATACGACTAGCTATGACCTATAGAGCAGAGTGTTGGGCAATCAAGAAGAGTAATTTGAATGAAATGAGTATAGCGGAGATGAGAATGATGAGGATGTTGTGCGGCAAGACCAAAAGAGATAGAGCAAGGAATTATCGCATTAGAAGCGATGTGGGAGTTGCCCCTATCCAAGACAAGCTCCGTGAGAACCGGTTGAGGTGGTATGGCCATGTCCAATGGAGACTTATGGATGTTTGAGTGAGGAAAAGTGGCTAGATTCAATTGGATAGAGCTAGAAGAGGTAGGGGCAGGCCCAAAATGACTATTGATGAAGTGGTAAGAAAATATATGCATATGGTAGGGCTAGATTGTAATATGACCATAGATAGAGTTCTACGGAGGATAAGGACCCGAGTCGTCGACCCCTTATAGGGGATGTTCCTGTGATGCTTTGACTTCTACGTTTACCTATTTTGTACCTCACCTCACCTTATTTATATCGTCTCTTTATAACCCTATTCTTAATTCTGATCCATGTAGCTAACCCTATTAAGTTGGGATAAGGTTATGATTGTTGTAGACAATTGAGGCTCGAGAGAATATAAAAACATCATAAGTATAGATAAGCGAGTCAACTTAATCCCCTTGCATACAAGCATGGGCACAGATTTTGCTCAAGCTTCCAAACCAGATAACGGGAGAGACACTCCATCACCTAGTAAACAAAAAAGGACAAAGGGGACAACCCTATCTAATGCCCCTGCTAGGAGAGAAATATCCAAAAAGAGAGCCATTAACCATGATTGATGAGTGTTGGGAGGAAATGAAAGAGATGATCCATTGAATAAAAGGGGAAGGGAATTGCATTAGAGTTAGGATCCTTATGATAAATTCCCACCAAACATGATCAAATACCTTTTAATGTCCACTTTTATCAAAGTAAGGGGGAGATTAGATCTACCAAAACCCCTAGTAATCTCATTGCAAAGCATAATATTTTCAGCAATATTTCTACCCAGGACAAAAACCAATTGGTTTAGACTCACCCAATCTCTAATGACAGATTTTAGCATATTGATTGACTTAGCCTTGGGCTACGTCAATGAGACTCCCATTAGGCAACGAAATCCATTTAAAGCTCAACAATCGAGGAGGGAGCTTCTCTCTAAAACCTTGGGTTTCTTCAACTCAAAACTCAATTCTAGGGCTTCCAATGGATAGGGCATGAATAAGAAAGTAGCAACTTGAATGGACCAATTTGTCATTGTGAATCAAAAGTTGTTGCCATTTGAAGTTGGACCAATGAGAAACCCCCAAAGGGAATCTGTCATGGCATCATGACATTTTCTCTTCAAAGTTGTATATTAGGTCCTTATATATCTATTATACAATGTTTAGATTAATTTTTTTATTTTTTCGAATTTTTTTCCTTAGCTGGTTTGTTCAAAAACTAAGACTTTCGCTCCATGGAATCTTGCATTGCAGACCATCTAAATTTATTTTTCCTTAGTTTTTACAAAATGTTTCTCTTTTAAACTTGATCAAATTAATGTTTTCTATCCACATTGATTTTTTAAGATATTCTTTTTTATTTTTGTTTCATTTTCTATCGATGGTTTTCTCACAATTAATCCTTCTCTTTTCAACATGTTTAAATTTTTACATTTTCCGTCATAACCTACTCTATCATCTTACTTATTTTCCTCACAAATACATGATGGATGTATGCAATGATCCCCATCCTCATGTCCATGATATCACTTGCACCATGTTTAATAAGAAGAATGCTAGAGCTAGATTTGTCTTAATGTCTCAACTTTTTAGTATGCTTGCTTTATATTTAGTATAGTAACCGTGTAAAGCAGCTAGAGACAAGTATGGATTTGATATTGATGCTTATGTATACAAACCTAGACTGCCCATTTGATAATGTGTGTATTACCTTGGGTTTAAATTTCATCTTTATCTGGTAGACCGAGGTGCCTAACCCCTTCCTTGGACTGTAACCTGAGACACACCCTAATCTGTGATTATAAAATTCGGATGGAGTCATTTCAATTAGCAATGAATCCTAGAACCTAATCTAGGTGCGAATCCTAGTCAATAGAGACTGGTGGATCCCATACAACTCGTTCCACAAAGGGGGAGGAGATTCTGAAGTATCACTTCACAATGGAATCCCTTTCCAATCTTATTTAAGTTACTATGTGATAATGGGTAATGTATTATGTCTTCCTTACATTATCATGATATAATTAGTCTCAGATAGTCAGAAGATGAATTTTCCTATCTATGGAAAATTGTTGACTAAGATATTTATGTACTTTAATATATATATATATATTTTAGAGAAGCCATTGGGAAAAGCATAGAAGATATCAGCTCTACTACTTTGAAGAGGACATGCATCATAAATGAGCTCTTGAGTAGTAAAATGAAGATTTTCGATGAGGTATACTCCATATGGATCCCTTTCTACTAAAGAACAAAAAGAAGAAATTCCTGAGCATCAACTTGAAATTCACTCATCTAACAATCTTCTTACTAAAAAAGAATTTCAAG
Organism: Macadamia tetraphylla; assembly: GCA_022985045.1. Taxonomy (NCBI): domain Eukaryota; kingdom Viridiplantae; phylum Streptophyta; class Magnoliopsida; order Proteales; family Proteaceae; genus Macadamia; species Macadamia tetraphylla. Next base: position 27,332,961 of record CM040964.1, on the reverse strand, counting down.
CTTGTGTGCATAATACTTCAGAGAGGTCTAATACAATTGAAACTCAAATCCATTCAAGTCATATTGGTTTAGTAGTTCAAAACTAAATGATTTTGGAGCAATTTCACGACATGCAACTTCTCTTCTCTTCAACATTTCCTCCTCCCAATCGGCTGAGCTTGGTTCTAAGATGAATTTCTTATGACATTTTTGTGTTTGTTTACTTAATGTTATGTTTGTTTATCTTCATTTTGAAAAGTGTGTATGATTTTTTTTCTTTTAATCCCTGGTCTGTAGCATTTCATCGATGTGGTACTGATACAATATTAGAATTAAAGGCTAACAAGAATGATACAGATTCCTAGATCCGATGCCGATACTTGAAACCATATTTCGTCCCTTATGTGCAGCAATTAAATTTTGGGATATAATTTCTTAATTAATTTTTACCAAAAACAATATCTTAATTAATCAGCGCATTTAACAAATTTTAGAGTATGTTTTCTACTCAGACTTTGGATGCTTTAGTATTTAACTCTTCTTCCATATCCACCACTCATGTTTGGTGTGCTACACCCCCTACATTGCTTCAAAACCAATTGTGATGCAAGTCTGATACTTGGATCTAACACAAGAGATCTTGGTTTTATTATTCAGGATCATCTTGGGTATAATAAGTTTGCCTTATCATCTCCATCTACCTTCAACAATCCTATTATTGGTGAAATCTTAATTGTTCAATCAGCCTTAATTAACTCTCTCTGTTGCATACATATGGGGCGTGGTAAATATTTATTAGGTAGGAAAGTATTACATTTATTTTATACTTATTTTATGTTTATTTAATCGTTAATTGTGATTATCAGTTATTAGCATGTGGGAAGTAGTTTTAATAGGGAGTGAGTTGTTGGAAGTTATTTGAAGTACTGGATTGAGTAGGATGTTCAAACCATTTGTAATTCATATTTATAGAAGAGAATGAAATGAAGATAAAGAAGACTTAAATCTAAGGAACATGTAATTTTTTCTACACGAGAAGATCGGTTACCTCAAAATAGGTCAGGATGTCATGACTTCATCGATAAGGCTAAAAGGTAAGCTACCTCTAATTATCACTATTTTTATCTAATTCTTCCTTAACCTATTATTTCTCTTTCACATTTTATCTCCTCCCACTATGGTGCACACATCAAGTGGTATCGGAGTAATACAAAGTGAAACCGATGGCAAAGGAATCTTCTAGAGTTCCTTCATCAACATGGGCTTCACCCTCCATACTGCACCGAAGAATTCATAAGTAGGTATACCGGCTAAATAATGTTCTTACAATTGGTCTTGAGGACAAGACTAGAATTTAAGGGAATGGAACGTTACATACATGTAGGGTGTGGCAAAGATTTGTTAGATAGGAAATTATTATATTTATTTAATTGTTAAATATGATTATCAGTTATTAGCATTGTACGTGTGAAGTAGTTTTAATAGGGAGTGAGTTGTGGTAAATTATTCAAAGTAGTGGATTAAGTAAAAAATTCTAACCACTTGTAATTTCTATTTATAAAGGAGAAAATGGTAGAAAGATAGAGAATACTTGGATAACAAAAATATTCCTATAATTTATTTACACAAGAGAAAGGGATCGGCTACATTCAAACAGGTCAGGATGTCATGGCCGGGATGTCATAGCTTGGTTGATAAAGCCAAGAGGCAGGCTATCTATCACACTTTGCTTTCCTAAGCCTTGGTTATGTGTCCTGGACACCATTCAGTGGCCTACTAATCCATAAGGATCTCAAATGTAGTATTTAACAATACACAACTTACAATATTTTTTTTTATCAAACTATGTGCCACTTCGGCACATCAACACTACATGGAAAAGAAATACAAGAGATTGTCCTATTGGCAGAATTCAATATCCATCTCTCCATGAGGAAGTAATCACAACACTAAATGACAGATTAACAAGCATATCCATCATGTCAAAGTGTGTGCCACTTCAACACATCAACACTGTATGGAAAAGAAATACAAGAGATTGTCCTGTTGACAGAATTCAATACTCATCTCTCCATGGGGAAGCAATCACAACACTAAATGACAGATTTACAAGGATATCCATCACGTCAAATTGTATGCCACTTTGGCACATCAACATTGTTTGGAAAAGAAATACAAGAGATTGTCCTATTGGTAGAATTCAATACCCATCTCTCTATGGTCTCTATTTCCTACTTGGATTTGCTAGCTGATAAACTCTATTCAATCGCGGGAATTTCTCTTCCCTATATTCAAACTGCATAACACGGGAATTACAAGATACATAGTATTATGGAGCACCATCTAGTATATTGTCCAGCAACATTTTGCAACCATTGCACCATAGATTATTACCACAGGGCAGAGTGGCCCATGATGCATAGTACCTATTACAGCGAATGCACAATCCATAGAATGGATATACCTTTTTTTTTAATCTTGACCAGCAATCCTCTTTCTTTATTTTAGGTTGAGAACCGAAACCCTAAGGGGCTCCCCTGAAGCAGGGACTTGAGAGTCGAACAGGTAATCTCTTCTCCTTCCATTTCCCTAATCTCCTTCTCCCTCTCCTTCGTTTCAGGATGAGAGACTATGGAAGTAGTGACTTCTTCTCCCTAATCACACAACTTACAATATAATCTAGCTGAATCACATAATTTAATACTATAGTTATAGGCTGATGAACTACTAATGTTACCATAGTTAATTACAGACTGTTGGGTCCCGATTGACACTGAGAGGGGGGGTGAATCAGTGTGCCAAATATTTTTTCACTTTCCAACTGTACCCCTGATGTGGCAATCACTATTTGCACTTCAATAGCACGCCTATTGATGTCGCCGAGTCTACATGATACTATCGACCATTCTTATCTGCATGAAATTTACTCACATAACTCGTATTGCTGCCGTAGTCGTCTCATAAACCTCACACGGTAATCACACATACATACACACAGATGCACATCCACACCGCACCACCAAGTGGTCAGTCTACCAGATGTACACACCCATTCTGCAGCCAAGCACTCCAATCCACAATACAAATACGAGCATACACATCCACAACACAAGAAATACGTGCTTCGCCAGCTTGCCTACATGCACGAGTAATGCCCACGCTCGGCTCAGATTTACTCAATACTAATTATGACTGCACCACTACCAAGGGAACACATTCCAGCTCCACCAATGACATACAATGGCTAGGTCTTCACCTAGTTTTCTCGTAATGATCCGAGAGGCGCACCACGGTAAATAGGTTTAGGTAGTTGTACCTACCAAGGAACAAAAGCCCGTGTCCAAAGACCCATGAACACCAATAAAATCAAGTTGGGCTTATAACAATGCCCTATAGTGAAGCACTCATACATGCAAATTTCCCCCAAATAGACTACAACTATCACTTAGGCATTTTATCAAACATCTTGCCTACAATGATTTATAATAATGGAAATTTGACAAAATTGAGGTTACCTTGGCAAGGAGTAACCGTCGGAGATGCAATAATGTCAATCTCCACTTGATGCGGACCACAACCACGTTGTCTCGGTGCCGCCAATGCTTCAACCCCGGTTGGCACTTGGGTTTCTTGAAGCAACTCACAAGAACCAAATTCTAGGTTCTTCTTCTTTCTTTTCTCCTTGTCTTTACTTTCATGGAGCAACAATGGCATTCACATTCACATTCACACACACACAAAGAGAGAAAAAAACTTATTCTCTATTTCCCTTTTCTTCTCTTCTCTTCTATTTTCTTTTCTTTTCTCTTGGCAACAACCAATAGGACTTGCTACCTTGGTTTCCAGCAGCTTCCTAAGCCTCTAATGGTGGCTATGGATGAAGTGCAAGAGGATGGAAGTCTTTCATTCAAACCTTTAGCCTTCCACGAGCTTCAACTCATTTTTCCGATCACCTCAGCAAGCCCTCTGCCTGATTTCTTCCCTCTGATGTAGAGCTCGAGAGATGAAGAATCCCAACTTGAATCACTCAAATCCGACTTAAAATGAGGGAGATATGACCTTTGAAGTTGGAGTAATGAGATAGCCTGAAATGGAATCTTCGTACGGGTGGCGTAGGCTACACCGCGGCGCGCGAACAGGGCGAAATCTGACCGTAGATCTCATATAAGAGATGTTATAATCCAAGCCGTCCGATTAAACTAACGGACAACAGATCCAAACCGTTAGATTTGAATCTCGATGACGTCTATCATGACGTAAGCGCTGACATCGCCGAAGTGTTGTCGATCTATGATTGGTTGCTGGATTTTAAGGGAGCTTGTCTCCACTCACAAAAGTGAAAATGCATATTGACCGTTGGATCCGAATCTTCCATGATGGCTTTAATCAGATTTCATGAGATCATTAAGATCGAATCCTTTTATACCTTCTGTACACGCCGAAACACAATAACATACCTTGATATAGTGTAGCGCCAGGCATCAAGAATTATGCATCTAACCAATAAAATCCAGCGCAAAGCATCTATCTCGCCCATATCACACCAAAATCTCAGCAGCTTTGGATGGGCATCAAGCATACGTGGTCGAATCTTGGCCGTCCATTTCACTTCCCTTGACTCCTCTTTATTACAATCAAGCCCCTGCCTCCATATGTTTCAGTGCTTAAAGACCCTTGCAACTCAAAATCTTTAAATTACACAAAGCCCTTCGAATTTCAAAATAAATTCAAAAACCCACCCAACACCGAGAGCAACTGATGGATTTTCGGTTTGGATTTTCGAACCGACTTTACGGAAACGCTTATAACTTTTTCATACGATATCCGATCGATATGAAACGAAGGCGTTGAATCGTAATCGATGCTCTACGCCTTTTCGTAAGACTCAATCATCTGAATCATCCATGTAAAAGACCAAAATGCCCCTACACATTTCCAATGACGATCTTTCTCATACGCAATCGGAATGCGATGAAATCAGAACCTGGAAAGATTGTATTTTTGTCGTATTGTTACATGTAGAACACTTCCTTTAAAAAATCATCTTCAATGCCAAACTGCCCTCGACGCCATAAATGCGTAACTTCTTCATACGGTATCGAATGTGACGAAATCAAATGCACTGGACTAGGAAAATTACAATCTATCTTTTTCATGAAGAACCGATCTTCCAAAAATGTCATTTTCATTGCCGAAAATGCCCTCGATCGTAAATAGACCAATTTTGCCAGTTTTGACCCAGAAACCCGCACCACCTATTAATGATGTATTAAACCACTCCATGCATACCAAGCTGCTCTGTTATCTCATCGGTGACACTGGATACTGCCATGTCATCATTTTCATCCACGTCACCCAAACTGGCCACGTCATCACCGCCACGTGGCCGAGTTGCCAACAAGGACAACCATAAAACAACACAGACATCATTCTGAGATCACCATCCAATAATTATAGTACAAAAAAATAACTATATAATTACATAAAAAAGAATTAAAAATAACTATGGGATGATGCCCATCATCCTAGCAGATGCCCAAAGGCACAACCCTTACAGACATAGTCCTGGTTATGCTCCACGTGCTCCTGTGTACACGACTCCTTAACTATACTGATTGAGACCTCACTCTGCTCCGATACCTGTACACCTGAATCAGAATCTAAAAAGAGAAAATAACGTGACATGTGCTTCGCAAACCTAGTGAAGGGTGGGGGATACAAGCACACAGGACAATAATAATGCCATGACATGCTTAACAAGTCCTTTAATGTAGCATGAGTCTATTTTTAAATACCATCCCTAGACGATCATACTAAGTCCAATAGATTGGTTTGAGTTCTACACAAAGTAGGTGCTACCCCTCTTCACTATTAACTTTTGGTCCCTTGGTGATACAAGCTAGTTGCAAGTAGGAGGATATCGGTCTCTACATAAATACTTCAATACCCGATAGGTAAGCCCCTAGGAGTAATCCCCTTAACTGCACCGGCTTGATCATGCAACACTCGTGTACATCATTCACACATCGTACAACAAACTTGACATTCCAAAAACAAACCTCAAACCTGTACATTGGGATTAGCCAATCCCTTTTCCCCCTATTGACAAGAATTGTAGCACCAGTGATGTGACCCTAGCCATGCATACTACTTATTAATGCAATCACAACAAATCAATATGCACACACCCAAGGCACATGGTACCAGAATTCCTCCTTCAGCCTCACCGTAGCCCACACCATCCATATCTATATTTCATCACATTCTCACATTTCCACATATTCATACACACATGCTCCAATTCACATAACACATGCATAAAAAAAATCAATGCACAAACATGTATGATAACAAATTATGAGGCATGTGAGAATAAAATTAAAATCGTACACACTCCCTAAATTATACTTGAATTTAGGCAAATTGGAGATCTCCCGTATAGCCATGTATTTCCTCGGTTAAGATTAGGTTAGCCTATCCAAAGCATATATGAAAGTCATATCTTAATCCCTTAAAAGCCCCTAATAATTCTCTACCAAAACTCCCAATTAAACCCAAAAAGCATAGGCCGAACCTACTATAATTGGGTGATGGAACCGATGGATGATCCTAACCAGTTGATGCCAACCGGAGGATCAATCTGAAGGCTTACAAGCCTTAGCAAAATCAACCGGTCGATGCAACTAGTGAATAGGTTTCAATTAATCGGTTGGGTTACTCGATAGCCCAGAATTGGGATTTTCTCCCTATTTGGTTTCCCACTTGTGGGTCTTCACTCCTATGGTCTTTCTACACATCCTAGAGCATAAAATACTAACTTCTATGGTGGGAGATTCGACCTCCCCACACCCTTGGTTCAATTTGGGAATCCTTCCCCATCTAAGGCACCCCATTTTCATAGCTCCCATGCCCACATGATAGGATGTACTTAGTTGGGTCATTTAGGTAGGAGTTCCATCTTCCCATGGGTTCAATTTAGTGTATAATGTAAAATGAGTCCCCTCCCTAGCTTATATTATAGTACTGTAGATGGAAGAGAGAGATAGATCTTGCATAAGAGAGGGGAAGAGAACCTACCTTGTCAATGTAGGAAGGAGACCTTCACAATGGATGCTTGGATGTGGAGCTCCTTCCTCAAATCCCCCTTCATTCTTCTTCTTCTCTTCCTGTCCTTCTTCTCCTTCCTCCTTTACTTGCATAAATGAGCAATTGAGAGGTAGTTGGGTTTTAAATAGGCTTATAATGACTAAAGTCTGTTTGGCTAAATAATGGGTTCTTGGCCAAACAAAATTAATCCGATGGTTGGTGATGTGGGTCCACCACTATGAGACACATATTCATTAATCCATCACTATGAGGTTGTGGACACTCATTGGAATGGTCATGGGGCATATGGTGGGTATCTGTGGGCCCTACATCCAAATAACCTCATTTGGAGCTGATTAAGTGTCTCTGGGAGGTGCAACCGGTTCTCCGGGGGGTGCAACTGGCCAATCAGTTGTACCATCCAATTGTCCCAAAAAGGCCCCTTTGATTGGGTTGTTCTCCCAGTCTTGGCCTCACATGCCCGAGGACTTGTGTGAGAGGTCCATAGCCTCAATCTAGGCTAGTCCAACATGTTAGAATAAGGAAGAACAATGACACGAAGGATCATCCTTTCCTTCTCGACAGTAGATTGCTTTCAACTAGAGATCATTGGTGCTCCATAACTCTGGTGCATCATCTATCATCAAGAACAACATCTAAGTTCTGGGTCTAGGTGTAACACTATCTCCCAATTAACGAAGACCCTAAGCTTGGTCCGTAAAGTTTTTCATCCCTATTTTATGTCATTCTTCCTCATTTTATTATTTCTCTTTCATATCTTATCTCCTCACATCACAATGCACACATCACTATCTTAGAAAGGTTTGACAACTGAATGGGGAATCCGATAACAAAGATGTGATTTCCTACCTCTAAAGGCACTCTAGAAATTCCCCATTGAAGGTAGGATCTATCTTAGAAGATATTCTGCATTTATCTTCATACTTTGCTTCATGTAATTTTCAATTTGTTTAAAAAAAATTAACAACATAGTTAACTCTCTTGACTAAAAGGTTTCTAACTGACCAAATTTTGATCCATGATTATAGGAGATATAAGTTTTACACATTGATATAAATAATTCCTCTTTAAAAAAAATAATCTACGCTTGGCAATAAAGAAAGCAAATGATCCGCCAAAACCACGAGAAACAACACAACGCGCAAGCACTGAGCAGGCTTCCTCACATGTGACGTGCTTCAATGAGATATTGAGATATCCGTGTCAGTCAGTATTCGTTGTTACTTTCGCTGGAAAAGCCAACACATTACCCAAACCCACCCACATTTTGCCTCCCCCGAGGATGACTAACTTTTCTTTAAAAAAAAAAAAAAATACTTTTTGTCAGTGCCTTCTCGGCTCGGGAATCGCTAGACAACACCTCACTTTGAAGTGTTGAACCCAAGTCACGAATCAACCATTTGATTACTTTCCTTCTCTTAAATTTACAAAATTTACTTTCCCAAAAAGAAAAAGGAAAATTATAAAATTTACAATATTCCACCTAAATCAGTCATGGAAGATGACATCGTCTGCTATTCTCATCAACGGCTGGAGAGACTCCGGAGAAAACTTCCTGGCAAATAAGAATGGATCGTGCCGTTTAGACAGTGACGAACTAGTGACGTTCCCGAACCCGCCTCCATCGTCACCGTATCTGGGCCTATCACCTCTAAGGGAGACGATCAGTCCTGGCCCCACTTCGGAAGCCTCGTACTTGCGTGGGTGACCATCTGATTGGTTCGTCCAATCAACGTGGGTTAGTGTAGCAGGTACGCACCCACGACGGTCCATCATGCTCAGCAGTGTCGGTAAATAGTTTTCCTCTGGATAGCACGTGTCCCACTGCACACATGGTAGCTTGAACTTGGACCAAAGCCGTTCGTCCTTCACAACAAGCCTCGCGTGTCGACGTGTCAAGACGAAGAACTGGGACCCGATTCGGAAGTCCTCGAAAGGTCCTTCGGGGAACATAGCGTCCTCTCCACGCGCGATGTATCGGCCATAGGCCCCCGGTTCGTTGCTGAGGATCTCGATGAAGCTCTTCTTCGATCGGATTAGGGTATCGTATGTGAAATTGAAGGAATGGAGAGGGATACAGGAGGCTGAGAGGAGTGGGAACATGGCATTGGAAGGATCGTCGAGGAGGGCGTGGGCGAGGAGGCGACGGGCGGCTGAGACAAGCGATGGGGTGAACCGTTGGGTAGGTTTGGAGTGGATGTCTCGGCCGGCGAAGGTCCCGGAGAAGGGTGGATCGTAATGGAACGATGGGTCAGCGTGGATGTAGATGTTGAAGAGCTTCTTTGTCCTAGTTTGATTAAAGAAAAGTTCCCAAAGTGGGGCGAAGGGGAGAGGTGTGGTGGTGAGAAACATGAAAGCTAGTTTCTTTGGTGTGCCAAGGGGTTGTGGTTTTGGGTTCACTCTGGCAGCGAGGCGGAAGAGGGATTCGTCATCTTCTGGAAGTGGTGGTTGCAAAGGCGAGGGCGGCGGGGATAGTGACGGTGGTGGCCAGACAACGCTTCTGTGTTTGATATCAAATTTCTTCTTATTGTTGCTGATCGGGACGAAATATCTTGCTGGGTCTTTATAGCTGTCGTAGTGGGTGATGGTGACGATGGTGGTGACTATCGGGCTGGTGATTGTAAATACTATCGTGAGAGGCAAGCAGAGAAGCAGAGCACAACATAGAGAAACCGGAGTTGGAGCTATCATTTTTACTTGCTTCGCTACTGATTCCCAACTTAGACGATCACAGTTTCTGTGACTGTCGCTCTGAGAGTGAGAGAGAGAGAGAGAGAGAGAGAGAGAGAGAGAGGAGGCGGAGAAAGGGGGGGTTTGATGGTAGAAGGGGTAGAGGTTGGGAGAATCGACGGGAGAAGCTCCATAAATTTTGTCTTTCCGGTGAGGTCAGGAGAATAGTTTATAGTATAGTATAAACAATGGGGTTATATTATTCTCTAAGAAGGGCGATGCTCAATGGCTCACACCACTACACCAGTCACCACCCTTCCCTCGTTCTCAATTCAGAAATTTTATGATACGTGGTGAATATGCAGATGATGAGGTCCTACTACTTCCTTCAGCGTGCTTCCTTCACAACTCGCATTTTAGAGCGTGTCATCGAAGGATAGTGACAAAAGTGGATTTCGGAAATATTAAATGGTTTATAGTTATTATGAAAAAAAAAAATCATGGAAAATTCTGAGAACGATTCAGTCACAAAAAGTATTCTATTAGTCTCCATCTCAACTTGCCTTTCCATGCAAGATTCCAAATTAAATGATTTGCAGGTTGACAGATGGTGGACCACTGTTTCAGGAATTGGATCAAATTAATATTATTATTATTATTATTATTATTATTATTATTATTATTATTATTATTATTATTATTATTATTATTGTTGTTTTCTAATCTATTCTACAATGCCCCCACCCCATTGGGTGTAAATGTGGCCTTAACGATCCGAACCTGTCTTGGTCCGCCCTGAGCTTGAATAGGGCCTCGGCCAAGAGTTCTAACCCTGAGGGCAAGTTTGAGCTGGAAAACACTAACCTTGGATTAGGATCGAGCTAGGCCCGGGGTTGAGGCCTAAGCTCAGCCCGGCCCAACCCTGACTTTAACCTAATTTGTATAGTATGATTTATATGTGTTTAATTAACTTTAATATATCATACTTCATATCATACTATTATAAAAGCAGGAAGTGGAAAATCTTTCATTTGACTACTTTATCCCTCATTTTTATTTTATATATTTTTTTATAAATTATTGGTATCCTTTTATTTATTTTAATTATTGTTACTATTTTATTTATCTTTATATTTATATTCAAATAATTTTCTCTACTTTCCTTCTTTCTCTCAAATTCCTCCCACTTTTCTCTCCCAACTTTCCTTCTTTCTCTCAAACTCCTCTCACTTTTCTCTCCCATTATCCACGATCTCCCCTCCTACCTATAATCTTTTCTTTAATTATTTTTTCCATATTTATAGTCTCCTTCCTTGTATCGCCAATGACCGGCAAATCCAAATTCAGCCTACAGATGCATCTCCTTTGTTCGAATCTGCACTCCAGGGTACCTGTCTTCACCCATAACCATAGCTATCGTGAAGAGATTGGTACTTGCAGATGGAATTCGAGGTCATACAAAGAAAAGGGAACCAAGAATAAAATCTTGCACCTGAATGGTCATCTCTACCATACCCGTTGAATTTGGGATTGACTATGTAGTCTTTGAGTGATGATGCTTTTTCTTCCCATAAAAAATAAATAAATAAATCAAGATGATGCTTTCCATCACCTATTATGATGATGTTAGCAGTTGCAAACCATCTAATTACAGGGAGATGTGGATCAAAATCATATACAACTCCCGTCCTATCTATACTCTCCTCTCTCTCCACTTAAGGTGGTACCGTATTAACCATGTATATTTTCCTTGTCTGTGATCTTAATTAATTGGAGTCCTAATTTGTCTATTGAAGTACTTCTTAATATTATTTATTTTTGTGTTCAGTTGCACTTTAATTATACTATTAATTAGATCCTATTTCCATATTCTGGAAAATAACTTATATTAAAGTTAATTTATGAAAGAGACAATAAGGAACTAAGATTATTTGCATGGATCAGCATCACACAAAATCAAACACACACACACACACACACTCTTTCATCTTCTTTATTAGTGATCTCACCATCGTTGCAATGGGGTGAACAATGATGACATCTGAGAAATCCACAAATTTTGCGCAATTGAATTAGATGATCAGGAGTATTTGCTCTGCAGATAAGTGTTTCTACTCTCAGTTAAGCCACTCACCTAATTTGATCAAGCCTACTCTACTTTTGTTCAACAATATGATTTGGCTTTGGGTTCATGTACACTTGAACATAAAAATTATTTTGTTGAAACCACCAAACATTTTTTAAACCCTCTCGCCAAAGTCAAAGTTTAGTTTTCCAAGCTAAGCATCATCTCCTTTGAACTTTCATGTATATTGATAACTGTACGCTATTCCATTCTTAGCCTCTTTTTGTTGAATTCATTTAACTCCTAATCATTTTTTTTTTTTTTTTTTGATTCTCAGTTTGCACTTTAGTTAAGCTTAAACTTAATCCATTGCAAAATGCCATGTATTTAGGTGTTATTCCATTCTTGACCTCACGTAATGTAGTATAAGCTCTGGTTATAGAAACCCCATTGAGAATATGAAGATAAAAAATGCAAAAAAATTAAAATAGAAAAAGATTAAGCAATGCCATTGACTCATTCTCCTTAAACAATTATTATCTTTTGTTAAAATTTGGATCCTGCATTTAAGATGCTTTTAAATTTTAAAGTTGCATTACAGATTTAAAAGTCTTACATGCTTAACTAGATATTAAATTTCAATTTAATTCTGTAAATCCTTAATTTCTCTAATCCACACATACACACACTAATTACCAATGTTTTGCCACATGTGCATTAGACAAAAATGCTAACCTAACCGTCACCCATCAAAGGAATGTTGAGATATTTATTTTTTGCGTTTTCTTTTTCTCTTTCTATCTCTAAATTGTGTGAGACCATTACATATAGGATACAGGAATTAGATCATAAATTCCATTCCCCTAGGAGTAATTGTAATCGTAACTTTCTACCAAAAAAAAAAAAAAATTGTCATACTAACAAAACTCAAAATTTAGTTAAATTGTAGGAAACCTTAACTCTTATATTGATCAAAATATTGAGGTACTTGTTCGTTTTTTTTTTTTTTGGTGATAGAAAGGCTTTTGCTACGTCATATCCATATTTAGATATAGGAATTTTTCTTAACCCAGATACATATCTTAGTTATGCTCTAAAATAATTACTTTTAAAAGATGGTTAACTCTTTTTACCAAAAACAAAAAACAAAAAACAAAAACAAAAAGGATGAACAACTTTTGATGGAGAAATTACGAGTAAAAGCTTATAATATTTAGAGTTGCAAGAGTTGTTGAATAATTTGGAAATTAATTATGATTGCTGACTATAGAAAATAAGTGAAAATACAATGAATGCCTAATTTTTGTCCACACAAACACATTATAAGAAAATTTTTTTCTACACGTGCATTTGCACGTGTGTTTTTTCTAGTATATATATATATATATATTTATAGGGTTAACAAATCGTAAACCAAAACCATCTTGTTCTTCATTTTCTCCTATAGCAGCCATGGCCCCGCCCCCATTCAACCCTTTCTCTTCGTGCTCCGATGCTAGAAGTCCTAGCAATACCCTCAGTGTCTATAGGTAAGTTCCGTCTCCACCTGTCCCACCTTATTCCATTCCTCTAGCCATTGTATTTCACCATCATAACACCAGATACACCAGATACAAAAAACACCCCATCTCTGCCAAAGCTAAAACCCAACCCTAGGACGAGTGAAAAGTGTGAAAGCATTTGTTTTCTGGTTCCATGTTGTCATGGAAACCACAGAAATGGGGACATGAAATAGCTCCCAATACTTATCCAGTTTAGGAGTGGCTCACGGTCCTGGTGGATCAACAAGTGCGGGAGTGAACTCTCGTCTTCTTCAATGGCTATGTCTGCTGCGTACTCTAGGGTGTCATGGCCACCTTCTTTGACTTGGGGATGCTTGGCCACAAAGGTGAACTGACAAATCTCATGTTCTCGAAAGCCAAATTTCTGGAGAGATGCATCTCGCCTGAGGCTACTCAATCCGTTTCCGATGAATTCCAACTTCCTGAGCCTGCCATTTGAGGCTGCTCCCATACTTGGTCACATCTTTGCCCTCTATCTTGGGTCTTTCTATTGTAATTGGCCATGGCACAGAACATGCAGACCATTATTCTTCTAACCCTTCTTTCTCGGGCATATATGCTTTTCCCACGAAAAGGCTTGGGTCGGAATTCGTGGAGTTCCTTTGCATGTATTTCTTATAGGAACGAGCAAAGATAGTTCCTCATGTCCTTAGGCAGATGCAAGAACCAAATGAGCTTCACTGTCTCTTCCCATTTCTTTTCAAAAGAATCTTAGGATTCATTGTTTCCTTGGGTTGAATCAGAATGGTTGAACTGATGGGAAATTCCTCATCCTTAATCATTGCTCCTTCAGATATCCCAGTAATATGGCTTTCTCTATTGTCATCCTCAAGCTCATGGATGACCCAGTCAAACTCATCTTAGAAAAAGACTTAGAACCAAGGCTACATTTTGGCCCGTTTCATCAAACCATGGCTCAACATTTTCACAGAATGGAAAATCTTTTCCTTCTTTCATGAAATACCCATTAAGAGAAGGGTAGTAAGACACCACTATTTTCCAAGTCATTCTCAACACTTTGTGATACTTCTCCTTTTTGCGGCTTGCTTTCTTATCTTGGTGTTGAGGGACATATCTGAATCCTCCTTTGCCCCTGCTTTTGATGATGATTGGGAGTTTGGAAAAACCTGGATGATACTGGCCAAGTCCCACTCCTGAAAAGTACTATATTTTCTTCATCATGCAGCAAACAGAGGGGGCTCCATATGGCTTAATAATTTGCTGGGACATTTTCCTTAACTGCTTTGTTACTGAGAAATGCGCACACATTTTCTATCTCAAAACCTCTGAGTCTTACTTCCTTTTCTTGATATTCTCCTTTCTCAATATTGGCCAACGTGTTGACCCAATCGGGATCTCCTGAATCGGTTATCACTTTTTCCTCATATATGAACTTCACCTTTCGGTGTAGACTAGACGAGACTGCCTTTGCCTGATGTAACCAAGGTCTCCCCAAGATCATGTTGAATGAACCTAGAATATCTGTCACTTGGAAAACAATAACAAAATTTAATGGGCCAATCAAAACAACAACCATGTGGATCCTGAGGACTTCCCTTCGTGTATTATCATAGGCTTGCATGGTCTAGCTTGATGGTCTCATTTTTTTCAAGTTCAAGCTCATGCATGAAGCAGATCTCAGAGGTAGCACATTCAAAGCAGACCCGTTATCCACCAAAACTTTTGGTACTATTCTTTCATTATATTCCACTATTATATGCAGAGCCCTATTGTGCTTGACCCCTTCACTAGATAACTCAAAATCAGAAAACATCAAAGATTGTACTGCATATGTTGCCCCCACAATCTATAGGAGTTTTGTGGGATTTATCTCGATGGGCACTTGCACATTAGTGAGAAATTGAGTACTGCCTTGCGATGTGAAGGTGAAGCCATCAATAATCCCCAAATTGATATATTGGCCTGGACCTTCTTAAGCTGATTCAACACAGGATTTTCTGGCTCCATTTGTGCACTGTTGCAATAAGTCTCCTTGGTATTTGGTTGTTCAACTACCAATGACTTGTTTTTGAATTTCTTCCCACTTCGGATTTCCATCACACTCATGAGTTTCTTGATGATAATCTCTAAGGCATACCGATCTCCCTCATCATCACTATTGGTGATGGTAATAATGATGACCATTGGGTCATCTTGTTCTTCTAGATCCTTTTCTGGTTCTTCTTCCTTATACAGAGCTGGAGGGGGAGGCCCTCTGCAAATATCGAGAGCTCTCACCCTCACAATTTCCATTAAATAGGTGGTGTAATGCCTTTTCAAAGGGATCTCCTTCATTTGCTTCCGAGAGATACCCCATTCACTCCTTATATTCTTGTTGACTGATACTGTCCCTAGATAAACCATTCGTGACAGATATAGTTTACTCGCTACATATCTACCAATTGGGATAGACATCTTATCGTTGTGATATTTGGGACGGGATTTTTCTATTGCTATTGTGATAGAATTTTACATTTATTATGACGGATTACCTTTTCCCTAAATAAACTATTCAGGATGAATATAGTTCAGTCGCTAAATATCTATATAGTTGGGACAAACAGATTACTGTCGGTTGCTCTGAAACAGTATATTTTCGTCACTACTGTGATTGAATTTACATATATTGCAATGGATTATTTCTATCCCTAAATAAATCATTTGAGACAGATATAGTTTCGTCACTACATATCTAAAAATATTAAAAAAAAAAAAAAAAAAAAAAAGGAAAAAGATGCGTTAAATTCAGGTAAACCAGATTATATATGATTGTTTCGCTTCAATGATAGGACAGACTTTTTTCCGTCTCAAGTAATAAGTTGGGATGACGATATGTCCATTGCTACATTGATAGAATATGTTTTACTGCCAAAGCTACCCTGCTAAGTTGAGAACTCTTACACAAATTTTGGTTTCCCGCTGATGAGGGTGAAAATGCCACTCCCTTGGGTCATCTTTGGCCAAGCCGACCCCTTGGGTCATCCCTAGCTGAGCCGACCCCTTGGGTCATCCTTGGTCGAGCCGACCCCTTGGCTCATCCCTGGCCGAGCCGAACCCTTTGCTCATCCTTGGCTGAGTCGACCCATTGGATCGCCTCCCTAAGAATTCTAATCCGATCCCGACAATTGCGGGGACAATCCTGAGGATCACTCATTGCCAACTCAACAAATCTTATCGCTAGGAGAAATCCTAACAAATAAGGACTCCAACACCCATGACAAAAGGGAACATTCCTAGAACTACCACAGATGTTAGAATATTCCCTAGAATCTTCCCAAGAATCGGAATATTCGAAAGGATCACAGAGTCTTTGGACTCTGACCTCGAACGAAATGACTCCAGAGGCAACCTCAGCTGGACATCTATAAATACAAGGTAAAAACAGGTAAAAGGGGATGGATCATTTCATAAATACTAGCTTGAGAATATGTTGTTGAAGAAATCTGACTTAGGCATCGGAGGGTCCTCCATAGGGTCAGTTCGGCTCTCCTTTGTCTGCTCTTTTGTGCAGCTCTAGTGTGGAGTATCAAGTCTTGCAAGGAAGATCACCCGATCAATTTTTACCGCAATAGATTGGTGCCGTCCATGGGAAATAGAGAAAAGCCAGTATTCTGAAGCATCATCTAGATTCATCTCCTCACTGAAGCTGTCCAAAGAAAACTAGGATTACATCTCCGTTAAAAAAGAAATAAGGATGCTACTCTGATATATCAAAGCCAGGTTTCCGCCGCACCCCTGTTCTCGTCATATGATATGTGTTACTTGTAAACAAAATATTTCATGACTCATTGAATAGTTTTACAATTCTCGCCTATAATAGCTGTCAACTATGTTGTTTGTTACTGCACCATATTTACAATATGATAGCGATTGTCATCACATTAAGTAAATATTACTGTGTGTTTTGTTTTGCTCGCATACTACATTATTTACTATTCAAATTTTATTCTTGCCACACCTACTCTTACAAGTCAAAAGCTACTGCAATCAAAGCATGTCAAAGTACCTCTCATGTATTTTGTAATAAGTTATCTGCACACTCGTATTGTATTTCATGCTCACATTTGTGCTATATTGCTATTTACACACTTCTACACAATTTTTTTCATTTTTGTGTTTTTTTTGTTTTTTTACTATTGTTTTATCTAATTAACCTGTTGGGAGAGGGATAGGTATGCCGCCGATATCAAGTATGCTAGCGGATAGCACCAATAGGAATACATGATGGAGTATCATCCAGGAAGATATGAGGGTCATTTCAAAAAAAGGGAAGAGAGAGATAGACACAATGGGTGCTAGCATACTTGATATCGACGGCATACCCAACCTTTTCCCTAACCTGTTATATGCAATATACACACAAACTTTATTGTTTTTTAATAGTACTTTACGTAAATGGCCGAAGCCTTAGCAGCATTCTCCAGCGCCATTTCTTTTTCCTCCATTAAAAAAATAAAAAATAAAAAGACCATCTTAGTTATCCTAATTCTCTTCCCGAAATCAAAGAACCGTCACCATGGGCGCAGCCGAATCTTGTGATCGAAATTAGGTTTCCCGCACAAGAAGGGAAAATCGAATCTGCCCAACAATTGTAGCTGCATCCATAAAATATCAGATCCATCTCTTGTAGTTGATGGTGACTGCATCTATGTTTGAATATGAGGCTCTGTTCTTGGCCCCATCATAACACATCCATGGCTGCCAATAAACCCATTGCTAATTTCCAATTTTCAATGGCTAAACCTTTTCCCTTTTTGTTTTCCCCTTGGTTCTAGCGATTTACATGGTGGTTTGCAATCTGATTTACAACGTTGGTATTAAAAAATGGTTTACAAGGCTGGTTTGCCAAGGCTAACAAATCTACCCAACTCATCGCAAATCACAGGTTTTCGGTAGCAACTCATTCCAGTGTCATTGGTCACTACATGTAATTAGGGGTGTCAATTCGTGGCCCGACCCAACTAAACCGATCGGGACAAACCGTTTATAGACCGGCCCGGCCTGGACCGTTTATTAAACGTGTCAGGTTTGAGCCTGGCCCGTTTACAAATGGCCGGTCTCGATTTTGCTACTTGGACCGTCGAGTGCCCGATCGAGACTGACCGAATGACACCCGATCGAGATCGGCCTATTGTGCATCGGCCTGACCCGACCCTTTAATGATTGTAAAATACCTATTTTACCCCCCAAATTAACGAGTAAAAGCTAAAAAGTAAAGACATGTTCACATTTTAAATAATGGTTATATTTGGTATCATTTATTGATTTATTGTCATTTTTTTGGGCTTGCATGAGTGGGCTGGAATATAAGAGCACATTTTAAAGAGGGCCCGTTTAAAAACCAGTTGAAGCCCGTTTAACATTGAACATATCCGTAGCCCGGTTAAAGTCCGACTAAAGCCCGATTAAGGTAGCTCGATTATAGCCCGAGGCCGACCGACAAAATATAAAGTGTACCATGCCCTCAATAACTAAGTCCGATTAGTTAAATGGGCGAACACGGTGCAGCCTTTGAAAGTCTTCAAGCCCAATTAAGCCTGACCAAAACTAGACCGGCCCGATCGGTTGACACCCCTACTTGTAGCCCACTCTCGCCCAACCATGCTTAATGCACCTCACAAGCCCGAGCTCTGACTTGGCACCTCAAGCCCTTAGGTGTTAAGGCAGGCAAGCCCAAGCCTCGGCTTGGCACCTTGCAAGCCCGAGCTCTGGCTCGGCACCTCAAGCCCTTAGATGTTAAGGCACGCAAACCCAAGCCCCAGCTCAGTACCTCACAAGCCCGAGCTCCGGCTCGACACCTCAAGCCCTTAGGCTTTAAGGCACGCAAGCCCGAGCCCCGACTAGACACCTCACAATCCCAAGCTCTAGCTCGGCACCTCAAGCCTTAGGTGTTAAGGCACGCAAAGCCCAAGTCCCGACTCGGCACCTCACAAGCCCCAGCTCCAGCTCGGCACCTCAAGCCTTAGGTGATAAGGCACGAAAGCCCGAGCCCCGACTTGACACCTCACAAGCCCGAGCACAGGCTCAGCACCTCAAGCCCTTAGGCTTTAAGGCACGTAAGCCCGACCAGCTCGACACCTCACAAGCCCAAGCTCTGGCTCAGCACCTCAAGCCCTTAGGCGTTAAGGCACGCAAGCCCAAGCCCCGGATCGGCACCTCAAGCCTTTAGGTGTTAAGGCACTCAAACCCGAACCCAAGCTCTGCACCTCACAAGCCCGAGCTCAGACTCAACACCTCAAGCCCTTAGGTGTCAAGGCATGCAAGTCCAAGCTCCAGCTCGGCATCGCAAGTCTGACCTTTGGTTCGACACCACAAGCCCGAGCCCAGGCTCGGCACCTCCAGACCTTACGCACTAAAGCACGTAAGTATGATCTTAGACTCAACACCTCACGACCAAGCCTCAGCTCAACACCAAAGACCTTACTTTCTAAGGTAGGAAAAACCGAGCCAACGAGTCCTTTGGTGGTTGACACTCAAAGCCGAACTTCGAAGGTCAGTAAAAAAAACAAAAAACAAAAGTTAACAAAGATGTCTTCAATAGAATGAAGATCCATAACCTGATCCGAGCACATTATCCTTGTTTACTAAGCTCTTATAGGTCGACCTATGAACCTCGACCTAAAGAAGTGGGGGGCTTATGATGAGGGTAAAAATGCCACTCCCTTGGATGATCCCTAGCCAAGCCGACCCCTTAGCTCATCCTTGGCCGAGCCGACCCCTTGGCTCATCCTTGGCCAAGCTGACCCCTTGGGTCATCCTTGGCAGAGCCGCCCCTTGGGTCATCCCTGGCTGAGCCGACCCCTTGGCTCATCCCTGACCGAGTTGATCCCTTTGCTCATCCTTGCCTGAGCCGAACCCTTTGCTCATCCTTGGCCGAGCTGACCCATTGGATCGCCTCCCTAAGAAGTCTGATCCGATTCCGACAATTGTGGAGACAATCACAAGGATCACTCATTGTCAGCTCAACAAATCTTATCGCTAGGAGAAATCCTAACAAATAAGGAATCCAACACCCATGACAAAAAGGAATATTCCTAGAATTGCCACAGATGCTGGGATATTCCCTAGAATCTTCCCAAGAATCGGAATATTCGAAAGGTACCTCCCCTTTGGACTCTGACCTCGAACGAAATGACTCCAGAGGCAACCTCAGCTGGACATCTATAAATACAAGGTAAAAATAGGTAAAAGGGGATGGATCATTTCATAAAAAACTCTTGAGAATATGTTGTTGAAGAAATCTGACTTAGGCATCGGAGGGACCTCTATCGGGTCAGCTCAGCTCTCCTTTGTCTGCTTTTCTGTGCAGATCTAGCGTGGAGTACCTAGTCTTGCAAGGAAGATCACCCGATCAATTTTTACAGCAATACCTGCGAACCTCAGGTATTTGATGGTAGTTCCTCGACCATCACGAACCTCTAGATGTTAGGGTGTAAATCTTCTTTAAACTACCTAGTCCTCTTATCATCTGTATCCACTAGACTCGGGGCATAACGTGACAATGCAACAAAATCTCTCGTATTCCTTCACAAACATACTTCCTTGTTTGAGTTGAACAAACTCAGAGTTCTTCTTCATCCTTGAGTCATAGGGAAATATTCCTCATAAAAAGCTTACAATTTACCATCCCATGTAATTGGCTGTCATGTATTATCTTTTATGTAGTCTCCCACCGAATGTAAGCTTCCCCTTGAAAAATGAAGGTGGTAAATGTCACATTATCCTCATCAGTGCTTCTCAGATCTGCAAAGATCTTCTCCATCTCCTTGACCTAGGATTCAGCTACAAATGGATCAGTAGTAACCCCTTTGAAAATAGTGGGCTGAAGCTTTTTGAAATCTATCAACACCTTCGTGGGTCCCCCTGATCCGCCACCTATGTGATATTCTTGTTCCACCGGACAAAGAGGAGCATGGGAAGCTTCAGTCACAGGCGGTGAAGATGAAATACCGGCTACCATTGGTGATGGTTCTGTAGTATGCTCAATTCGGTTAGGCGGAGTAGGTGGAACACTTCCCGTCACGGGGAAGGAACTGAAGCATTATTCCACTCTGATGCAGTGCTATTGCTCAGCTCTGGAAATTAAGGGTCCGTTTTTTAACGTTTCAAGAAACGCATTTCTGACGTTTCTGTGTTTAGAAACGAAACAAAAAGCGTTTGATAAAACTGTTTCGTTTCACTTGTTTTCAGAAATTGAAATTGATATTTTTACCTATTTATGGTTCAAGAAACGACCCAGGCAAAACAAATTCAACTTGTTTCACCGTTTCTGGAAATGACTCGTGATCATTCTTTCTCTGGTTACTATCGACTTCTAAAAACATGACTTATCAAACACCTTCAATTCCGTTTCTGTTTCTAGAAATAGAAATTTATGTTTTTGTCGTTTCTTGAAACAGAAAAGGTAGAAACGTTGTCAAACGAGTCCTAAGAAACACCCTTTGTTTCAATGTACGTATATCCTCATCGTAACAAATAAACAAAACGGTTTTTATAGTGTCACACTTGTTCATGTTACATCATACATTAATCTTATCCCATCAGGTTCCAAGTTCTCATCCTAGTTTATATTAGGCTTTGATGTCACTTGTAACACCTCCCTTCTTAAGATAAAGGGAATGGAGCAACTCTCACAAGTGGAAATCGTAAGATCTAGTTAATAACAACAACAAAGCCTTATCCTTACTAAATGGGATCTGCTGATCTGTGATGGACAAGTTTGTAAAATAAAAGTGAAGGAAAGAAAGGGAAAGCAAAATAAAGCCATACCTCCGAGACATCCTATCTAAAAGCGATCAGTATCTTTGCCGTCCAAATAGCTCTATTTTATGTCATACTAGGATTTAGACTGACCATCTACGTGTCCTTCCTTATCAACTCTTCAATGGTCAATTTAGGCTTGCCCCTAGTTCTTCTAGCTGCTTCCATATGGATTTAATCACTCCTTCTTATAGGAGCATTCAAAGGTCTACGCTGAACATGATAAACCCAAAAGTATGTGGAAGGGATTTCACATGTCATGATAAGTAACAAAATATACAAACATATCACGTAAGGTCCAAAATAAAATTCAAATTCTCACATTATTCACTTCTCCTGATGCCATTCATAAATTTATATACAATCATCTAATTCTCCTTACACTCACTGTTAAAAGTTAATTATACCACTTAAACAAAAAGAAACAAAATTAAAGAAAAGAGTTCATTGTTCATTCCTTCTTCACCCATCGGTCTCTCCACTGTCCAGTGAAGGCTCTACAAGAAAAGTTATCCACACGGAGTGAGGTACTACAACCCAGTGAGTAATTAAATAATACAAAAATCCTTCAACTTAACTCCAAACACAATACACAATAGTATATACATATATTAGACCAATTAGTACACTCATTAATTATATCAACATCCAAGCTTCACACATTAGGCATAAAACAACTTCTTCACAATCACTTCACAACTACCAATATGTGATATCGATCTCATCCCTTCTACTCCCACTAAGTGAGAGTGATCACCACATCCTCACTCCTCCTCCCCTCACTAAGTGAGGTACACCACAATATCACCCAAACACTCACTCCTTCCCCCACTAAGTGATGTTCACACGTTGTGCTACAATACACATTTACGACACAATCCAGAATAGATTCAAATAACATATACAATTTTCCACTATCACACCATTTATCATTGGCATCACTTATAGATAATACACACTTCATTCCAATAATAAGTATAGTCTCAACTCACAACAAGCATACACAGATTCGAAGTTAAAGGAAATTTGACTTAGGTTAATCCACGTACCTCACTTATCTCGAGTGCTACACCCCTAGAATCACCAATGAGTAAACACAAGTTGGTTTCCAAATCACACTTCACCTATAATTAAACTATTCAAAATAGCTTAATGACCTTAAAGAATCAAATTCCAAAGATCCCCAAAGGGCCCAGCCCAAGAAAAATAAGCAAAACACCTAATGGAGCCCAACTGGCTTGCGGGTTCACACTTCACCCTACTAGAAACCATTGCCACTTAAAGCCTGAGAAGAGGTTCCAAAGGCAACCGGTGAGCAGCTCACCGGGCCAGAACGTGGTTTTGAGCTCAGGATTTGGGATTCCAAACTCCAATTTCGCACCCACACTTCATGAAAACACTTATATCATGAAATTAGGTAAAAACATCTCATGTAACACTAGGCACCGTTTGATAACTTTATGACTTTTTACGTTTTCGGAAACAAAAACGGATTTTTTGGTGTTCGATAAACCTGTTTCTCGAAACGTTTTTTATAGACATAATGCCACTAAAAAACTCAATAGTATCATCGGATGCCCAAAAGGGAGAGAGGGTTTGGTTGCCTCTTTTTAGGTTTGAATAGTTGAGAGATTTATATGGCACAACTGCCTTTTTTTCTCTCAAATTCGTTTCTAGAAACGACGAAACAAGTCGGACTTGTTTCGTCAAAGTCATTTCTAGAATTGTAAATAAGCATAAATTTTGATTTATGTTTCTAGAAATGGGTGAAATGGAACAACTTTATCAAACACTTTTTAGGTTGTTTCTTCATTTCTAAGAACAAGAAAACGTAGAAACAGAACGTTGTCAAACGATGCCTAAATTTACTCATCTAAACCAACATTCCGTAATAAAGATAAAAACATCATATTCATAGCTTCTCATTCAATCTCGCACTTTTGCTTGGGTTTCTTATCAAACCCAAAGCTCTCATTCTAAACTTCCAAAACCTACCACCAAAACACTAAAAATCACATAACTAAGGCTCCGTTTGGTATCGTTTCTTATGTCAAAAACGAAATTTTCAGTTTTTGTGTCAAAATGCAGTTTTTAAACGAAAAAATGGTGTTTCAAAATTTCAGATTTTTATCGTGAATAATAGTTCTTTTTTTTTTTTTTTTGTATGGTAATTTCACATCAAGTCAAGTAGAGAGTTGTTTCAATTCATTTACAAGATTACTACAACCAAGTGTTTGAGGGTAGAGATTTTGAGAGAGGAGAAAGGAATTGTGGGGAGTTCTTACTGACTAGGGAGTTCTAGGAGCCTTGAAGTGCATGCATGCATGTTGGTTTTTATTATTTATTTTTATTTTTATTTTCTTTTTAAAGCAAAAAAAGGAGTGGCTTGATCATCATAGGCAAGGAGGAATTTGAAGATTGAAGGAATTTTGAAAGAGAGCCACGAAATCTGAGTGTGAGTATGTGTTTTTAAACTTAGGTTCCATTTGGTATCGTTATAAAAAAACATTTTTAGAGTTTTTTTGTTCTATTAAAATGAAAAAATGGAATAAAGTGTTTGGTGCACTTATAGTTTGTTTCTGTTTTCTTGGAAAAAAAAAAACTGGAAAAAGGAGATTAGACGGAACTCCAAATTAAATGAAATATGAAGTCACTACACAAAGGCAAAATATCCAAATTGCCCTTACCTACTTTTTGTAACACCCTGGTCTAACACAACTCTTATTTTTACTGACCAGGCAAAGAGTTGGAACTGGAGAACACCATTATTGGTTGGTTGGTAGTGGTGGTGTCCATAGAAGCCAAGAATGACCCTACTTGTTAGTGCATCTCCTGTCAATTTTACTGGAAAGCTTTCCATTACCGGAGGAATCAAAGGTAAGCAGCCATATTATACTCATTGGGTTCTAATACAAAAAACTAAACAGTCCGGCCAGTTTAGCAAGGGCCATCGGTAGGCCTCCACAATTTAGCCGATGGCGTTGTACAGGAAAAATTGCATTTTTACTCTATGGGCCCACTGCCTTTTATTTGATTTCATTATAATTATTATCTTTTTATTTGATTTCATTATAATCAAAACCAATTAGGAACCTAACTGATATAACTGAGACCGAATCTGGTTTCATCCTTAGGTGAGCCTAAATTGATCAATCAATAATCACCACCTCCTTTATTTGCAAGTTGTGAGCCTTACTTTACCCTCTTACATTTTTTTTTTGTCCCGAGCACAAGGGACAAGTGGCCTTGCTATGGCCTCAACTCCTGAACCCATGTAAGGGTACACTAATATGCATCTTTCTATTAGTCCCGTGATCTAGTATCTTTGAGGAAATATCACTCCCCTCCCCTAATGTATGTACTTACCCAGTGAAGTGGGAGATTTTATATTGAACATACGGTACCAATATGCAAGGAGACAGTGGGGTCCATCAACTAGAATTATGTATGAAATGCAATTTTTCAGATTTTTTACAAGCTCAACCAAACAAATTTAAGGGCTATTTTTGAGTTGAGGTATGTAAACCTCAATTTAGCTACTGTTCATACATTTGAACACTGAATTTGGTTTCTGTAGCAAGGACGGTAGTAGGAGGAGGAGGAGAAGGAAAGAGAGAGGACTGATGCTTTGGCTTTTGGGGACTCATTAATTCAGTCCACTGTTTCGGTAAGTTTTTTTCCTAGTAACAATTAGTTTAAGGTTGCTGATATGTATTAGTAGCATGTTAGGATTTGCTTTAATTTTGTAAATTAAGTTTGGCAGCAGGTTTTCAGAGTTGGAAAGCAACTCTATTACTAAGTTTTTGACAGTTCCGAGTGGGTTTTGAGACCCAGACCAACTCTGACCCATCTCTGTGGGACCCTAAATTTGAGGAATCAGTCGTGCATGGTAAGGATTGAACAATTTGAGATGGGATTTAGGTTCTTACTCAATTAATTTTGGAATTGATTCATCTAATTTCTCAATTGCTGAATTTTAGGCTGAAATTGGTAATAGGTTCTCAGTTCTTTCTCTGATTCATCTAAATTCCACTAACTGGACTCAATTGGAGCTGAAGCATGATCCAGCCATGTTTTCTATGGCTATTAGCTTCAATTGAGGGATTAATTCTTCTGGAAAACCTAGTGAGGACCTCAACTCATGTATGTAGTAGAATTCTGGAATTGGGAAATTATAGAGTTACAATGGTTTGCATGCTGACTTGGGAAAGTAAATGGACCTTAATTGAACCCTATATTATGGATTAGGGTCTTCACATATTGCTGAGGATAGAGGCTTGAGGGGTAACCTATCAGTGAAGGAGTAGAGGCTACAGCAGTTGGGGTTGCAGGCTGGCAGAAAAACCTGCAGACCGAAGCCACCGGCAGGTGCTTGCGGATGGCCGGTGGCCCTGCTGCCCACTTACCAGTGGAGTGTTGGACAGGTGTTCAAACCCTGTTTTTTCACCGGTGGGGTACTGTCACCAGCCGGTGACCCCTATAGGGCTCGGTAAAGGGGGTCTGCCTATGGGTTAGTATGGGTCTGCACAGGCCCGTATAGGATTGTACAGAGGGGTGTGTTTAGAGGTATACATATGCATTATAATTAACTGAATTGTATTCAAATGAATATGAAACCAAGTTTATTGGGCGATGATACGCAGTTAAAGGGAATTTACCGAATATAGCGGATTTGGAGTACCGAGGTGAATTGGTGTTGATTTTAATTTACGGAGTGTGTCATTTACTTTTACAGTATGCATGTTATTGTGATGTGTTTCTTTTATGTATCTTGATATGATATGATTTGTTTACTTCTATTTTTGTGGATACGATATATGGAGGAACTATGGTAATGGACATGTGAGACGGGACATGGTGAGGCCAAAGGCGGATTTCAACACCGTGTGCCCAGTATATGAGGATACCTTGTGCGAGGTATGGTGGGTGTACAATATCATTTATATTACATTTGGGGTTAGCACATCACCAACCCGGGTGCTACAATCCCTTATCGATGGGGTTACAAGTGACTAATCTCATTACGTGGTTGCTGATCAGCAATGCGAGTCATTGTATGCGTCGCACTATACCTAGGCGGATGCAGACGGTATGACGTCTTGTACTCATATTCTGGGGTTATTAACTTACGCGTTGGTTGGGGGGACCAAGGTTTTTTTTAAGACTGACTAACTTTTGCTTGCAACTAGCTAGTATTGCTGAGCCAAACGTATTGGAGGAGGGAATACCACCTATGTTGCGTAGCACCAGTACCCAATGATGGGCTTCATAATGAATTTAAGGAAAATAGTGTAACCAAATAGACTCATGTGGCATCATATAAATGTTGTGGAGCCTGCACTACATCATTTGACTTGCGTGTGCCTACCTTCCCCCACCTCTCACTAAGCTTGGTGAAGCCTGTCCCATTATTATTGTTGTTTTTCTTAGATGGAGACACCAGTGAGCTGCTAGCTTCTAGCACAAAGACTTCTGGAACTGCTTCTGACACTTGGTTGATTGCTCCAGACACCAAGGCAAAGCATGGTTCAAGCTGCGGGGTGTGATGATTGTGCATATGGATCAGTGGGCTACAATGAGCTTAATAGTGATATTTTGATATTTTGTATATTTATATATGTTGTGAAGATTTGTAGAATTTGAGAGATGTATGGATTTTAGACTTTTGTATATGTATGTACATTTCTATCATGTAGTGTAACATTATTTATGTATGACCTTACCTTATGTATTTTATTTCTAGTGATCTTGGTGCATTATTTGATAGTCTATAGCTTCATGGTCCTGGAGGTGTTGGCTGACTAAGTATGGTAAGATATCCAGTGCCTCATTTCTTAGCCTATAGGAAGTTGGGTGTAACAGAGTTGTATCAGAGCAAGAAAATTTGGGTTAATCCCCACTTGCATAAGATCTTAGGGATACTAATGTTATAGGATTATACTTAAAATACTCAAAAGAAAGCATAAGCTTTAGTTTATACCATAGGAGATTAGCCTAGGTATTAAAGCAATACACTGTCAATAATGTAAGGAGCATAAATTGTGTATCTAGTTAAACAATAAAATATACTAAGATAAGGAAGATGAAAATTATATAAGTATCTCTATTGCTAAGGTCTAGGATGGTGCCATCTGCCAGATAAATGAGTAGATGACCTTTATTTTTCTTTATATGCTTTCAATTTCTACCATATGAATTGTAAAGCATGATTGTGTGGTCATATGTATGCTAAGCCATTTGGGAAACTAATCAAGCTGCTCATTTAATAGGAATTTTCCTTAATGTCGAAGCGCATCCATCCCCGACATGACCTACAACCACGGAAGCAGGGCCGCGCTACAAGGGCCAATCCTAACCCTATTTCTGACTCTAAATCAGAGGTTAAAGATGGGGTTGCCGCTAGAGATGCTAGAGTGGCACCTCCTACTCCACCTGTGCCACCCCTTGCTCCACCTGTGATGACAGCTCAAGATGTGGCTACCATTGTAACTAATGTGATGTAAGGCATCCACCAAGGTATTTAGCAACAACATAGAGAGATGATGATTGAGATTTCCACAGCCATCCGTGTCAGCGAGCCACCTATGCTATAATATCCTATTGTACAGCCTACACCACTATTGGCACAAAGGGTTCTGGCTATTGCATAGTCAACCAATGGCTAGTCATCTCAGACAGTGACACCACCTAGGCAACGTACACTATAGACTTAGCTTGTTGCACCAATGTGGATTGATACCTCCAAACTAATGGAAAAATTCCAAAAGTACAACCCCCCTTTCTTTAGTGGAGTGATCCATGACCCTTTGGTTGTAAACCCACAGTCCCATTAACCTTGGTACAATATTATCATTTTTTGCCCATGGGCCTCAAGGCTTTAAACACGTTGTACCATATTAAGGAGGCAAGAGGTTATTAACTAGCCCAACAACCTATCCCTAGGAGATGTGAGACTAAAGTTTACATACCCTCACTGATCTCTCAAACCCTATGGTACTTGTCGTATTCTTAGTGGAAATACCTCACCGATCTCCCAAACGGGTCTGGTACTTGTCGTATTCTTGGGTGTCACAATCTTCTCCCTTTTCGGCACTACATCCCCGCTGTGGCCCCACACATTGTCAGGGTCTGCTCTGATATCATTTGTACACCCCAACCCCGTTAACTTTGACACAATATTGTCCTCTTTGGCTCATAGACTAATGAGCACATTTATGTGTGAAATCTAGGGTATAAAAGTATGCATTTTACATCTTTAGAATGGAGCTACGTTAGATTTTACTCTCTTTTTGCAGGTTTTATATTTTAAAGGCCTTAAGGACTATCGGGCGTCGTATCTCTAATTTTATATGTAAAGATGTCCCGTTTCTTTTCATTTGTGAAGAGGACGAAATTCTGAGTAAGATTGACGTGTTATATTAAAAGTATGCATCCGTTTAGTCACCTGTACAAGTGATTATTCTTTTCAAACTAGAAAAAGAATAATAGACCAGAATTGAACCGAGATGTAGACCAACCCTTCTGCAGTTGTCCCAGGGGTACAAAAGAATATTTCAACTGCCAACAAGGATCGGTGGACCCCCTTGAATAATTAAAGATTATTTTTTTGGTAACAACAATTATTTAGTGTAGTTGGTGAGCTGTGGTGTGTAAAAATCTCATGTTAACCAGGAGGTCTCAAGTTCGAACCTCTTAGTTTTTTTTTTTTTTTTTTTCGCTTTCTTATTTTCTAACCACTTAAAGACTAAGGCATAGAGGAGATTTCCCATTAAATTAGAAGATTGGCCAAAGCAAAGCAAGAAAACTTCTGCCAAGGGGTTTTCTTGCACTCTCCCCCACAGCATCAACAAATATGTCCAAATCTTCAAGCAAGCAGAGGAAATCATCCAAGGGTTGTGCGCAAGTTTTAAGGAGAGAGAAAAAGAGGGGAAAATAAGAAATAAGAGAGAAAATATATATAAAAAAAAGAACAAAGAAAATAAAGAGAAAATCGTTGGGTCTCCCATCTTGCACGATTTTCCTCTTCTCTCCCCTCCACATCAGCACCTTAATCTCAAAAAAAATCCTTCCTTTTAGAAACCCAATTCATTGGATTTTTTCTCCCCTTCCCTATAAATAAGAATCATGTAAGAAAGGGAGGCACTTCTCTTCTTAGGGTTTTTTTTAGTTTCTCCCCCTCTCTCTCTCTCTCTCTCTCTCTCTCTCTCTCTCTCTCCCTTTAGTTCTAGTTTTAGTTTTTTTTTGCTATTAAACACTTTTATAATCCTCTTTTATTTAATGAATGCAAGCACTTTTGTCTTTGATTTAATCTTGTAATTTTATGTTTTTCTGCAATAGAAGTTGTAATTTTCAAGTTCTAGTTCTAGGTTTAGTTCTAGCTGACAAGAACACGTTGTGGAGCATCTCCTTTCAAGTTCAAGTTTCTCTTTTAGATTTGTTTTCTTTAGTACTAGCAATTTCAGATTTGGTTTATTCCAGATCAAGTTTTTAGTACTGGTAGTATTTCAAATCTCAATCAAGTTTTCAAGTTCAAGTAAATAGGCTTCTACAGTAGTCATCTCATCCCCCTCTCATTCCCTCTTCTTACTACTCTTTCATTCTTAGATTAGGTTTTAAATTTTCATTTTTACATCATTGCTCTCCCTTTTCCCCAAGGTTCATGGATAGATTATGCTATAGCTTTGCCCCTCTCTAGCTATGGAACCATCTTTTTATTTTGATTATATATATTGCATCCCTTCTCCTAAAGCCAAGTAGAAAAACCCTTGTAAGTGTACTCTTTGGTCAAGTAGGGAAGCTCATATTATTTATGGTGCATCCCTCGGGCTAAGTAGAGATACCTACTTGTGTGCCTATCTCTAACTTTATTTTTTTTCATTTTTTTATTTACTTTTCAGTACTTTTTATTTCAGTTATTTTCTTTTTAATTATGTGGTTTAAGTATTTAAATTCCTAGATGAGGAATGGTTGTTCAATTTTTATTGCAATTGTAATTTTCAATTTTCCTAGATGTGTTGTTTATGATGTTTTTTAGATGTATTTGTGTTAGGACGGTAATAGAAGTAAATCACCATAATCAATTGTTACACTTTCACATTACTAAAAGAAGCTAAAAATAAAGTGGTTGTTCTTCTTGTGTTCGACCTGTTAGCTACACTGATCCATACACTTGCGGTTACTTTTAAAATTCAAATAAGTTTTTGGCGCCGTTGCCGGGGAGACAGTTCTATGTTATTTTTTACTTTCGTTTGGTAAATCAGAGTGCTTTATTTATTTTTATTTATTTTTTTATTTTTTTCATTATTCATTCTTGAGAAGAACAACTTGCAATAATAGTTGTATCAGTGGAGGTCACCAAACTTCACAGTATGATAAAGACAGGTTTCATCCTATAGCAGTACCTCGGGAATTGAGCAACCTCGGATCCCTACCGGTAAGCTTCCAAAAATCTAAAAAGCCAAAAAAAAAAAACTTTTCATTCTTTTGTGCTTGTCTTATTCTACTTGTGGGTAGTCTTCTGTTGCATAAGTGCTAGGTGGATACGTAATATTGAGAATATATTAGAAAAAAAAAATCCAACAAGTAGTGACACTATACCTATACTCTCATCAATACCTTTCAATATGAGAGACCACCAGCCAAACCCTCCACCTAAATCTCTTAAAAATAGGTTCTACCCTGCTAGAGCAGCCCATCCTTCCTGCATAGTTCTACCACATGCTCAAGGCAATAATTTTTAGTTCAAATCTCAGTTCAACACTATGTTGCCCCCACTTCCATGGGCTGCCTGTGAGGATGCATACCTATTTCTAAGGGAATTTGAGGAGGTTTGTATTCTGATTAAGGTCCAACAGTTGACTGATGATGCTGTAAAATTAAGGTTCATAAATTTTACGCTCAGGGACCAAGCTAAGAAATGGCTCTATGGTCTGCCTACCAATTCGATTACCACATGGGATGGGTTTACTATAGCCTTCCTGAAAAAGTTCTTTCCTATACATAAACCAATAAACTCAGGAGTGATATTCTTCAATTCAGGCAGAAACTTTGTGAGTCATTCTCCAAATTTATGAAGAGATTTAAGGACCTCCTTTAGGAATGCCCTCACTATGGAATTGATACATGGCAACTTTGTCAAATCATTTATAAGGGTATTGATTATCAGACCAAGCAATTGTTAGAGTCTATGTGCCCCAAAGGTTTTACATCTTTTACAGATGAAGATGACGCTTGGAACTTTTTACTTGAATTGACTGACAAAACCAGAGAATGGGAGTCTACTCAAGAAATTGAGAGGACAAATAAGGGTTACCTTGTAGAAGGTGTTGTGGCAATAAAAGCTCAACTTGAGAGTCTTATCAAGAGACTCGAAGCCATAGTAGTCAAAGGACCTACCCAACTGAACCAAATAAATCATTCTGTGCCTATGTGTAGTTGGTGCCAATCTCCCATGCATGTGATAGAGGAGTGCCTTAATATTTCTCGTGTGAATGGTTTGAATATAGGTCCTGAAAATGTGAATGCCATGTCCCAAAATAACCCTTATAGTCATACTTATAATCCAAGATGGAGGAACTATCCTAACTTCTCTTGGAATCAAGCCAATAATTAAGTAGGTCCAAATTTTCAACCTTTGAGTCAAAGGCAGTTTGTTTGCCAACAAGCCAATCAAAGGAATATGCCCCCCAATTAGCAGAACATTTTTAGGATCTTCACTCAATCTGCTATTCCACCACCTTTTGTAAATCAACCTACAGGATTCATGAGAGGAGGAGGTGATTTGGCTAGGATTTCTTCTTTAGAAAAAAGCATGGAACTTCTCATGTGTACTTTCATGACAAGCCAACATAACATAGAGAAGCAAATCTCTCCACTTACTAATGTTTTGCATGAAAGAGAGAAAGGGAAGATGCCTAGTCAGCCTGAACCAAATATCAAGAATGTGAATATGAAACATCAATCAGTTCCAAATTAGTTGAATTCAATTCAAAAGAGTCCACAATAAGAGCCCTCCAATCAATGTAATGTTGTTTACGCTCTTTGGAGTGGCCGAGAGTATCAATAGAGTGTTCCTAAATCTTTCTCATCTATTACTCTTATTAACTCTCCTTCTGTCTAGGACACAAGTGTGCATCTTATTCCAGGTTCATCTGATGAACCTAAAACAACTAAAGATGATTTAGTTGAGAAAATCAAACAGGATTCTTTTGAAAAAGAGCAAAATCCTAACAGTGCTTATGTTCCTCCTGTCCCCTTTCCTAATCAGTTGGTAAACAAAAAGAAGACTGCTTTCATGAAAAAAAATTTAGAAGTCTTCAAAAGGATAGAAGTGAATATCCCTTTTTAGATGTCATATCCCAGATCCCGCTTATGCAAAGGTCCTGAAAGATTTGTGTACTCACAAACGTATTATTAGTGTACTCAAGAAGGCTTTCTTGATAGGCAACATTAGTTCCATAATTACTTAGCCTATAGCCGCCAAGTATAAGGATCCTGGGAGCCATACCATAGCTTGTATCATAGGTAACACCTACATTAAACATGCCTTACTTGACTTTGGCACAAGTGTGAATCTTTTGCCTTACCATATGTATAAGCAACTAGGATTGAGAGAATTGAAAGCCACTGGAACTACTCTTCAATTAGTAGATAGATTTGTTAAGATTCCTAAAGGGATAGTTGAGGATGTCTTACTTAAAGTTGAGAAATTTTTATTCCCTATTGATTTCATTGTTTTGGACACCCAAGTAGTTGCCAACATTCAGGACTAGATCCCAATTACTCTTGGTAGACCATTCCTTGCAACCTGCAATGCCATAATTAATTGTAGGAACGATACCATAAAACTTTCTTTTGGCAATACTTTTGTAGATTTTAATGTCTTTAGGTTGGGTAAGAAACCAAATCCCCATGAGAAGGAAGTTCATATGCTCCAGAAAATTCTAAATTCTATTGAGACATATTTTGATATTGATTTTGATTCTGAATTTCAAGAGTATATGGAACAATTGGGTGGTTTTGATGATGAAATTATGTCTGAGGTTTGGAGTCTCCAATCACTTATAGAGCCCTTAGAACCCCTTTTCAATTCTACTCCCAAACCTTCTATATTGGAGCCCCCTAAGCTAGATCTTAAGGAGTTGCCATCTGATTTGAGGTATGCTTTCCTAGGGCCTGACCAGACTCTTCCAATAATAATTTCTTCAGATTTGACTTCTAACCAGAAAGAGGAATTACTTAAAGTGTTAAAATACAATAAGAAAGCCTAGGTTGGAGCATGGCTGACATCAAATGAATTAGCTATTCTATTGTTTAATATCATATTCACCTCATTGGGGGGGTCCAAACCTTCAACGAAACCCCAAAGGAGAGCTAACCCAGTGATAAAGGAAGTCATTTAAAAATAAATTCTAAAGTGGATGGATAATATGATCATTTATTATATTTTTAACAGGGGTAAGCATTTTTACAATAAATCATTTGAGACCCTCATGAAGAAATTTGGGATCACCCATAAGTTGAAACCTTTCATTGAGTTGTCATCTTCTGCTCTGGAAGAGGTCATGGATCTCCATGTGGCTCTTTACATAAATGACTAACTTTTACCCAAGTATGACCCATTTGCATTGTCTTTCCTTTTAATTCTTTCCATGCATAGAGGACGTTGCATGACTTAAGTGTGGGGGAGGAAAACTACTTTCTTTTTTTTTTTTTGCTTTTTCCCTTTGTTTGTGTTTGTTTTTCTTTTCGTTTTTGAGCTTGCTAAGGATGAAATCCTACTTTGGCTTTTGGTTAATGATCATACCATTCGGTTGCTTGATATATGAATGTAAGAATTTTTTTATTAAGGTACCCATCTTGAACACGTAAAAACATTGTTAAGAAAAAAGAAACAAGCCTGTGTCTTGAGATATGACTCTCTTTTAAAAATAAAACCCTTGTTTTGTGGTGTTGCATCATATGTAAGTCTGTGGGTTCCTTGTATTCTTGATTTGGAGTTGAGACCTTCTTTTTTAATTTGGCATGTATTGACAAATACATAATTTTAAATAAAGTGTGAAAAGTAATATAAATGAAAAGTAAGAGTTGATTTCTTTAGAACTAGATAAGGCATTGCATCTCGGAAACATGGTGTCTTGATCGATATTCCTGGGGAGGAAACTTTTGAAAGAACTCTAGCATCACTGTCTATGTGGGCATATACAAAAAGCGAAGCTACATAGTAACTTGGGTGTTTGGTGTTTGCTCCATCATGTTATTTAGGCCAATAGTAGTGGAGTAGGATAGAGTTATTATGAAAAAAAAAAAAAAACCACATAGTAGGAAAGTATGTGTAAATGTTATCAATGCCTTGGTAACATATTTAGTAAAAAACACTCCAATGCCTTAGTCCTTAGTTCCCTATTACCTCACAAGTGGTCTTGTCTTAAGATAAGGATGTTTTGGAAGTGATAATGTGAGTTCCAAAATAAAGAAATATGTTGGTGCCTGAAATTCATATGGAGTAATAAAAATTCAAGTGTGGGGGTCCCTAGATCAAGTGTAACAGGAGTTATCTTCGCTCTAGATTAGTATGGCCCTTATGGCCCTTACCTTTAGCCAAGGTTGGGGTTTGTTTTTTAAATTTTAAGTGTATATTCACTGTAAACACCCATGAGACACAACTCGTCCACTAGGGGTGACCTAGGGGTTTAAAGATTTGTTGCACATGCTAAGTGCAACCGTGATTCCTATAAAAGTGAGTTAAGTTTTTTATTTTTATTCTTTTTCTTTTTATTTTATTCAAGGACTAACAAAGTCTAAGTGTGGGGGAATTCTAATGAGCACATTTATGTGTGAAATCTAGGGTATCAAAGCATACATTTTACATCTTTAGAATGAAGCTACCTTGGGTTTTACTCTCTTTTTGCAGGTTTTATATTTTAAAGGCCTTAAGGATTATCGAGCGTTGTATCTCTAATTTTACATGTAAAGATGTCCCATTTCTTTTTATTTACGAAGAGGAAGAAATTCTGAGTAAGATGGACGTGTTGCATTAAAAGTACTCATCCGTTTGGTCACCCGTACAAGTGATTATTCTTTTCGGGCCAGAAAAAGAATAATAGACCAGAATTGAACCGAGATGTAGGTCAGCCCTTCTGTAGTTGTCCTAGGGGTACAAAAGAATATTCTAAATGCCAACAAGGGTCGATGGACCCCCCATTGAGTAATTGAAGATTCTTTTTTTTTGTAATAACAGTTACTTAGCGTAGTTGGTGAGTGTGGTGTGTAAAAATCATATGTTAACCAAGAGGTCTCAAGTTCGAACCTCTTGGCTGTTTTGAGGAAATCGTCCAAGGGTTGTGCGCAAGTTTGAAGAAGAGAGAAAAAGAGAGGAAAAATGGGAAATGAGAGAGAAAATATATAAAAAAAAAATTAAGAGAAAATTGTTGGGTCTCCCATCTTGCACGATTTTCCTCCTCTCTCCTCCACATCAGCACCTCAATCTAAAAAAAAACATACCTTTTAGAAACCCAATTTATTGGATTTTTCTCCCCATCCCTATAAATAAGAATCATGTAAGAAAGGGAGGCACTTCTCTTCTTAGGGTTTTTTTTAGTTTCTCTCTCTCCTCTCCCTTTAGTTCTAGTTTTAGTTTTTTTTTTTTTTTTTACTATTAAACACTTTTTTAATCCTCTTTTATTTAATGAATGCAAGCACTTTTGTCTTTGATTTAGTCTTTTAATTTTATGTTTTATGTAATGGAAGTTGTAATTTTCAAGTTATAAGTCTAGGTTTAGTTCTAGATGACAAGAACAAGTTGTGGAACATTTCCTTTCAAGTTCAAGTTTCTCTTTCAGATTTGTTTTCTTTAGTACTAGCAATTTCAGATCTGGTTTTTAGTAGTGGTAGTATTTCAAATCTCAATCAAGTTTTCAAGTTCAAATAAGTAGGCTTCTACAGTAGTCTTCTGACCCCCCTCTCATTCCCTCTTCTTACTACCCTTTCATTCTTAAATGAGGTTTTAAATTTTCAGTTTTATATTATTGCTCTCCTTTTCCTCCAAGGTTCATGGTTAGATTATGCGTTGAATTTGCCTCTCTCTAGCTATGGAACCATCCTTTTATTTTGATTATTTATATTGCATCCCTTCTCCTAAAGCCAAGTAGAAAAGCCTTTGTAAGAGTATTCTCTAGTCAAGTAGGGAAGTTCATATTATTTAAGGTGCATTTCTCGGGCTAAGTAGAGATACCTACTTGTGTGCCTCTCTCTAACTTTATTCTTTTTTTTTAATTTTTTTATTTACTTTTCATCACTTTTTATTTCAGTTATTTACTTTTTAATTGCGTGGTTTAAGTATTTAAATTCCTAGATGACGAATGGTTAGGATTAGATGACAATGATTAGGTAGTTTTATTTTTATTGCAATTCTAATTTTCAATTTCCCTAGATGTGTTAGTTAGGACATTTTTTAGATGCATTTGTGTTAGGATGGTAATAGAAGTAGATCACCATAATCAATCGTTACACTTTCGTATTACTAGAAGAAGCTAAAAATAAAGTGACTGCTCTCTTTGTATTCAACCCGTTAGCTACACTGATCCGTATGCTTGCAGTTACTTTTAAAATT
The DNA here is from genome assembly GCA_022985045.1 of Macadamia tetraphylla. Taxonomy (NCBI): domain Eukaryota; kingdom Viridiplantae; phylum Streptophyta; class Magnoliopsida; order Proteales; family Proteaceae; genus Macadamia; species Macadamia tetraphylla. Next base: position 27,295,208 of record CM040964.1, on the reverse strand, counting down.
CAAACATGGGCCTCAAGGCTTTAAAGTGGGTAGTACCATGTTAAGGAGGTTAGAGGTTATCAATTAGTCCAGTAATCTCCCCCTAAGCAATGTGGGAGTAAAGTTTGCATACTCTCACCGATTTCCTAAACTCTCTGGTACTTGTCGTATTCTTGGTGGGGACACCTCACTAAACTCCCAGGAGGGTCTGATACTTGTCGTATTCTTGGGTGTCACGTTAGTACCCACTAAATGGGTAGAGGGTGTTGAGAAGGCTTCTATAGTGCAAGGATCCACAGATGAGCAGAAGATACTCTGTACTAGTTATTCGTTACAGAATGAAGTTAATGCGTGGTGGAAGGCTACAAGGCCTATACTAATGGCCACTCATCCCACCCCTACCTAGGATCAGTTTGTTAAGGTATTTTCTGGGAATTATTTCCTAGAGAGTGTGAGAGATAGGAAGGAAGCATAGTTTATGGCTAAACTTAAGGTCCAAAATATGTTCGAGTATCAATAGCAATTCGAGGCATTATACTATTTCGCACCAAATCATTTAAAGACTGATAGGGTCAAGGAAAAGAAATTTGAGAAGGGTTTGTGATCAAGCATAGGAGCATTGTTAGTTGCACAACACCTCTAGATATATGCAGAGGTAGTACAAGTTTCCAAATCAATTGAAGATAAACAGAGGGACAATTACCAAGTCCAAACATATGGAAGAGAAGTGACGACAGCTGGTGGCATAGGTTTCGGCAGAGCAGATAGAGGACATACACCTACCTCATCTGCAGCCCAGTATAGACAGCTGAGGTAGGCCAAGCATTACAGCAGCCTCGACGAGCAGCAGTAGTAGCACAACCTATGGGTTCTGTCAGATGCTATGTCTGTAACCAGTTAGGGCGTTTTTTAAATATTGTCCTCAGATAAAGCCAGGGGATCCATACATGATTCCTACAACACCAACAACTAGTAGACCTCAAGCACAGGAGGACTACACCTGGTGTAGTGACAGGTACTTTGCTGATCTCAATGATTCCTACATATGTGTTGTTTAATTATGGTACATCCCATTCGTTTGTTTCACCAATGTTTGCTACTAAGGTGGGTATAGAGCCGAAGAGGCTGACACACAAGTTGATAGTCAGTACACCTATCGATAGGTTGTTGGGTTAGATGAGGTATATAAATTGTGTTCGGTTTAAGTATGTGGCTAGGATATGATAGCTCATCTAATTTGGTTAGATATGAAAGATTTTCGTTATAATAGGAATGGATTGGTTGTCCATTTACAAAGCTTGTTCGTTGTGTGCGAAAAAAAGGATTGCTTTCAAGCCTCAAGATAGGGATGAGTTCACTTTCCAAGGAAGTAAAGTGAAGAGGGTAAAGAAACTTATAGTTTCTACAGTTTAAATGAATAAGATGCTTGATATGGGTTGCGAAGCATACCTGGCTTACACAATGGATACTATGAAGAAAGTTGCATCCCTAGAGGATCTAGAAGTGGTGAAGGAATTTTCTGATGTTTTTCAGGAGACCTACTTAGTGTGCCTCCAAATCGAGAGATAAAATTCTGCATTGATTTGATACCTAGGGCAGCACCTCTGTCAAAAGATCCACACGGATGGTACCTTTAGAATTGAAGGAGATGAATGAACAACTGCAAGACTTGCTGAAAAAGTGTTTCATTAGACCTAGTGTGTCCCCATGGGGCACCGGTCCTATTTTTGAAGAAAAATGATAAGAGTATGCGGATGTGCATAGATTACTGAGAACTCAGCAAGTTGATTATTAAGAACCACTATCCATTACCCCAAATGGACGATCTGTTTGATCAACTACAAGGTGCACCCATTTCTCGAAAATTAACTTGAGGCCAGGATATCATCATGAAGATCAAGGAGAGTGATGTATAAAAGACAGCTTCAGGAACACAATATGGGCATTACAATTTCTTTGTTATGCCTTTCGGATTGACTAATGAACCGATAGCATTCGAGGGGCTAATGAATTAGGCGTTCCATGATATGCTAGACCAATATGTCATCGTGTTTATTGATGATATTCTGATATTCTCTAAAAGTAGATAAGACCATATGGTCTACTTGAGACCTGTGCTACAACGGCTAAGAAGCAGTTGTATGCTAAATTCAACAAGTGTGAGTTCTGGCTCTCATAGGTGATTTTAATAGGGCATGTGGTTTCTGCTAGAGGTATTGAAGTGGACCCTGGGAAAGTCAAGGCAGTGTTGGAATGGGTCTTGCCAAATAATGTTAGTGAAATCTGTAGTTTTCTGGACTAGCGGGATACTACAGAAGATTTATTAAGAATTTTTTCTGGATCTCTACTTCTATGACTCAGTTGACAAGAAAAGGTACTAAGGTTTAGTGGACTGAAGACTATGAAAGAAGTTTTCTAGAGTTAAAGGATAGACTTGTGTTAGCTCCAATGCATACTATTCCTGATGGCACTTCAGGAATGGTGGTGTACAGTGATGCATCAAAACGAGGTCTGGGATCAGTGCTCATACTGAATGGTAAGGTGATTGATTGACTATGCTTCTAGCCAATTGAAAGAGTATGAAAAGAATTATCCTACATATGACCTAGAGTTGGTAGTAGTAATATTTGCATTGAAGATCTGGTACCACTATTTATATGGAGAGAAGAGTGAAATATACATTGACCATAAAAGTGGTGGCATATGCTTTGAGTAGGAAGCTTTGGACCACCAATTATACATTGACCATAAAAGTCCGATGTATCATTTCACTCAGAAAGAGTTGAGCATGAGGTAGAGGAGATGGTTGGAACTAATGAAGGATTATAATTGTATTATTCAATATCATCTTGATAAATTCAATGTGGTGGCATATGCTTTGAGTAGGAAGCTTTGGACCACCAATTATACATTGACCATAAAAGTCCGATGTATCATTTCACTCAGAAAGAGTTGAGCATGAGGTAGAGGAGATGGTTGGAACTAATGAAGGATTATAATTGTATTATTCAATATCATCTTGATAATTTCAATGTGGTGGCATATGCTTTGAGTAGGAAGCTTTGGACCACCAATCTTACTTCCTTGACCACTAATAAGACACTAATTGAAGAAGCAAGGAAGCTTGAACTAGAATTGGTGGTAGATGAGAAAGTACTTGTTGCGCTTGAGATAGAGCCTTCTATCATTGAAAGAATTCAAAAGACTCAACTCTTGTATGATAACCATTCTCCTATGATTTGCTTCACACACATAAAATCCACAAGGCTTTTCCTTGTGTAGATTCCATTTGTGCAGATGAAGATTGTAGGAGAATCCAACAAAATCTTCACCCATGGTATTAAAGTCAAGATAGCAAACCATTGGCTGTCACCCCGCTCCGCGCTCCCCGCTCCCCGCTCCCCGCTCCTTCTTTCTGCCCTTTTTTTTTTTTTTTTTTTTTAATTATGAGAAAGAAGGAAGCTCGATGAGTGATTTTCACAGCCATGCCCGTGGTTCGTGGCGGGTGGGATCCACTCAGGGTCCAGGGACGAAGGGAGGAGGGGTGAGAGGATGGGGTTAATTAAGTGCCACCGACAGTGACTAAGTTGTTGATGAGACTGCGTATGAAGAAATATATGTATGGCTGGGGAGTGAGGGAGAAAGGTAGAGAGAAATGTAATGCCCGCCGGGGCGCAGGCATGTGGATGTGTGGGGGACACACTAAACCCTCTAAATTATTGAGTCGGAAAGGACAAAAAAAGGCACAAACTCAGAGCCAGAAAAGAAAAGCAGAGCCCAGCTCTACCGCCTCTACCTCACACCGCCCCACCACCCCCCCCCACCCCACCCCCACCCCCACCCAATCTCTGTCTCTCTCTCCGTACCTCTTAGCTGCTGCTACTGCTGCTTCAATCTGGACTGAAGCTGACTGCTCGAGTCTAGGAAAGAGAACCCACTTAATAGTTATGTCAGTGGACTGAATTTAAAAGAGGAGATAAAGAGCTTGAAAAAAAATCGAACAACCATATGTCTGTTGAAGAGCAAGAGATTACTTTCTCCTCCCTTAGTAAGTAGAGGTTCCTACTTCCTAGTGAAGATGCCGAGGCCTGGCCCGAGACCTTATGAGTGCGTTAGGAAGGCTTGGCACAGCGATAGACACCAACCCATGAGAGGATCCCTTATTCAAGAGATATTCAGGTCCGGTGTTCCTTCTTTTTCCCTTCTGTTTGTTCCCCTCTTTGTCAAGTTTCTCAGTATCTACCATCTGTTTGATTAGGGTCGCCAGTGAGATCCATAGCCCTGCTACTAAGAAGAACAAGAAATGGCAAGAGAAGCTTCCTTTCGTTGTCCTCAAAGCAGAGGAAATCATGTACTCCAAAGCCAATTCTGAGGTATTCTCACTCATTTTCTGAATCTCTCTTGGGTTTTGAGTTGTAGATTATTTGGTCTCTCATTTACATATGTGTCGTCTTTTTGACGTGTTTCTCCTTTGCTTAGGCGGAGTTCATGGACCTCAAAACGCTCTGGGACCGGTTGAATGATGCCATCAATACAATCATTCGAAGAGACGAGAGCACTGAGAGTGGAGAATATCTGCAGCCTTGTATCGAAGGTACATCACTTTTTCCTTATCTTTATTCTTTCATTTGCTTGTATTCGCCAATGTTGTGAGATTGCTGCTGTCACTTTGGGTATATTTTGGCTTAGGATTCAAAATTTTGCAGACAGACGGTAGTTTAAAGAGTACATACTATATGTATAATTCTTCTGTCTCGTTTTCTCCCTATTTTGGTCAGCCGCCCTTATACTGGGTTGCATTCCGAGAAGAGCATCGCGGAGCCAAAGGCACATTAACCAGAGGTCTTATCTGAATCCCAGCACGCAAGAACCCACTTATGCTGACCCCAGAGTTCAAGACAGCACGACCCATGAAGGGTTACTCACTCTTCAACCAGACAACCGAACCAGCAGCCCGCAGTTAATCTCTACCTACTCGATCTTCACGAGACCCATAACCATGAATTCAACTGGTTTACGTTCAGAATCTAGTAGTCCTGTTACCCAGGACACTAACCCCACCTCCATCCATGAATACCCTTTTCCCTCTGAAAACTTCACTTCAACTGGCCTGAACCAACCCTTACTAATGCCTGCTTCTCCCTCATCAAATTTAGGTCGTGTTTACCCTCTTTGTTATGGCATCCCTCTTCAGAGTAGGGAGCCCCAAGTAAGCTTCCAAGTCCAAGTTTCCCAAGAATTAGACCATTACAGGGTTGTTGGTTTGCCTTGTGTTCAGTCCACTGTAGAGCCTGGTGCAATGCCTGTACTGGAGAACCTCTTTTCCTGTAGGGCTGCTGGAAATGCTTCAGACAGAATCACAGAGTCAGAGTTCAAGGAAACATCTAAGAAACCATCTGTGATTGAGTGTGATCTATCGTTGAGGCTAGGTCCACTCTCGGTAGCGGGAACAAGAGTAGGAAATGAATGGCCTCATCAGGTTGAAGATGTTTTTGATTCAAGTAGTTCACAAGAAGGGAGCAAGTCCAATGATCAGTCACCATCAATGGGTACAGAGTTCAATTTCCTTCGCAGAGATAATTCTGATGGCCCCTTGGAGTCCTGCTCAGGCAAAAGGAGTCCTGAGGGTGAAGATCTGAATGGGAAAGCAAACACTACGAAGTGGAACGCTCCTGTTAGTGATTTTGCCGAGGACGGGAACATTCGCTAGCCACCAGAATTTCCATCCACCCAGTTTCTTGCTAGATTGAAGAAGCCAGGCTCATAGGAAGTCCTTCCCTGTAATTTATAGTCATAGAAATTTTGATGTGGCTCATGTAAATCTGCCTTTGAGGCCTTTTTCCAATCGTATTCTATGTTCTAGTGATTCTAGTTTTGATTATTAGCAACAGGCAGGAGCATGGAAGTGTAATAGAGATTCTTAGTTTAATTAAGAACAGTAAGTTGCTGACACACAAACATAACTTACTGTTGAACTGACCATTTATATCTGAATAGAATGTAGTAGAATAAGAAACACTTAATAGATTTAGAACCTTAAACCATCATTCTTTAACTGACTATAACATGTGATGGGTTAGAACAAAATGTAATGTACACTGTATGTGAGTAATTTATAATGTGTGAAGGGTGAGTAGAACAATGTTGGTTCACAACAGTCAGGTTGAGTATTTACTATGATGTTTTATTTTTACTGCTCGAAAGATAATCATGCAGGAGTCTTCGGTGTTATAGATCTTGTGGACTAAGTACTGTCAATAGAAGGTTCAAGGTTTTTAGATGGAAATAGAATTAATGTTGAGGGATTCTGATAAATTTTATGAGAATTCCCCTGAAAAGCTTTTGAAGTGGAAACAACATAATAATTAGGAAAAGGCTGGGGATGCTAGCTTTGTGCCAGCATTGTGTCTGCCTCTTTTCTCCCCTTGAAAAGTCCCCCTGCCCTGCTCCTCCCATCCCAACCCACCCCCACCCCACCCCCACCCCCACCCCCACCCCCATTGATTATTAGGAAAGGTTGTTGGCATGCCCTTACTGTAAGAATTTCCACCACGCCCCTGTTTTCCTGCCATATAAACTAATTATTTGGCTCTTTACTGTTGGATGGATGGAGATTCTCTGGGACTGTATGGCACACCTTGTATGTAGGGATTTAAAAATTGGATTGGAATTGGCTGATAGCGGCCAAGGCCGATTCTTTATAGAAACTAGGGTTAGAGTATTTTTAAGCCGATTCTGGCTGATTCCGATCTATTCTGATTCAGAATAATTTGGGACCCCTGAGTTCGGGTTTTTGAACACTGTTTGTATGTGACTTCGTCCATGGCTTTTCAATATCTTGTGGTCCATAGCAGGGTGTAGGTTTCAGGTTTCTAGGTTGCTGATGGATTGAGGTTTCATGGTTTAAATGTTTCAGATTTCAGGTTTCATGTCTACTTTCAAGTTGCAGGTTTCATGTTTTTTGGGGTTGTTCTATGGCATTTTCCTGGCAACCCTCTCTGTGTATTCTCATGGGAAATTTCCATTGGTGTGGTGGAAGCCCTTCTAGGTGAATGGCTACCACTGTTAATATTACAGTAAGTTCAAGGGATTCATGGTCTGTGCTGGCCATGTTATTTTACTTTGTCTGTACTCATTTTTGCCACATGGCAAGTCTGATAAGGCTGAAATTTTGTAAACATGTAAACCCTAAGTTCTCCTGCTCAAATATATAAGCATATCAAGAGAATGCATGGCATACATGGGAGGGTAAATGGTTGCGTCAAGGCTGAAATTTGGCACTTAAGAGTCCAGAACATTTCCTAAGTATCCTTTTGTCTGAACTGCAATATAACTTTTCTTTCACGTGGTAAAACTAGGTGTGCAGGCCAGGTAAGTTATATGCACTGCCTGTAACAAGAGAAAAAGTTATATGCACTGCACAGACCAGGGGAACCTTTCACCTTATAGTAACACCTAGCTTGAGAACCTAAAAGTTGCACTTTATCAGCACACTACAATTTGAAGATACACAACACATTCATAGTCATAGTAAGAATATGAAGTGGGTTCTATTATCAGATTAAGTATTTTAATAATGATGCTTTATTTGAATTGCTCAAGATGTAGCCGTGCAGAATTGCTTGTGGGGGCATGGATGTTGCAGGCCTGTCTTTGAGGTATTAGTACTGTCAATGGAAGGGTCAAAATTCATGAGTAGGAAATTAAATGTTGTTTGAGGAATCTGATTAAGCTTATTGTAAAGAAAAATCTAGCTTTTGCTTGGAAGGTGATTCAGTTTGCTTCTGATCCTCAGGTATCTATTTCCCTCCCCTCCTCTATGATTTTGAGACTAGATCATCTATTGTGCTTGTTTGGATGGTTCAATCACTCCAAATTTCTGGGGGAAATTTCAAGGCATCAAGCTGTTAATTTTTTTTTTTTTGGGGGTGGGGGGGTGTTGTAGAAAGATCGCTATCAGCTGGAGAAGATACACGGCTAGACATAGTGGGTGCAAAAGACTCGTGTGCCCCATTGGCCTGCATGCTGGCATGGACTTGCACCAGTAGGGTAGCATTTTCTCTTGCCCCTTTTTTGGGGTTATATATGGCCTTTTTTGTAGTGGCCTGGTAGCATTTTCTCTTGCCCCTTTTTTGGGGTTATATATGACCTTTTTTGTAGTGGCCTGGTACGGCTAATGTTGTTTTGCTGCTTCTTGTTTCTCATGTATCAACCCTTGTTTGGGGGATATGCTTTCACATGTTTAAAAGAAAATGCATAGGAAGTTGAAGTTTATTTGCGAACTCCATTTATGTTATATGATTCCATAGTGTATAGATTGTATACCATATATAGGAGGTTCTCATATCTGTCAGTTGTGAAATCCTGCCTATGTATATAAGTTCACTGGGCGTGCAACAAATTCAGATGTATTAAAGGCTTAAAGCAGTTCATTTCATGGCTCCCAGAAAAATGAAGTATGCTGTAAGGTAAGGTGGAAGACGGTGGTGTACGAGGATGTAGGCAATCTTGTCGAATCTGCATTGTTTGTTTTTGTTTTTTTCCATTACGCTCTGCATCGCTTTTAGGGTTGCGTTCTACAAAAGGCCCATTCAGTAATTCCTACTTATGGTTAGTAATTTGTTTTTATTTTTATTTTTTAACTGTGTTGAGATATAATGGATTTAGTTAGAGAAAAGAAGGTGATACAGCTTGGGTTGCTCTCAACTTTAATCTGTCCAATAAAGCTAAGATATGTAAGTACAATGGATTAGGTCTGGATTGGGAGTTTCCTGTCACAGTTTGACCTAAGGATGAATGGGCTTGGTGTGATACATTTATAACCTGGTCCTATACGAGCCCTGACAGTAGTATAGCATGTGTGTGCGTGGATGAAGGGAGGCCGTGCCCATGCTACAAAGCCGGATTTAATATCACTTCAGGTTTGAATTAGGATGATACAATAGCCAGAGCCAGGCCAAAATTAACTAAATCCGGTGGATTGAAGTCGAACTATATTCTTTCTTTTTCTAGAGGTAAGGTTGTGGGAAGGGTTTCATGATAGTCATAACGACCTCTTCGTAACATTTGGAAATTGTCATGACTTGCCACATCAAAGAATTATGTATGGTTACATCTGTGAGAGGATTCCATACCCATTTGACGGTTCGAGATTCTTTGTTTTTTTGGATTCATGATATAGTTTGTAAATAGATAGTTGAAATTCGAATTTAATCTGCATCTGTATCTATTTAGGGGTATTCGTATTTGATCATAGGGTATTCAGATACAAATTCAAAGGGTATTCGGATATAAATCCAAATTATCCATAAAATAATTATCCGATCCTATTAGATAATCAATTAACGATTTTGAAGGTTCTTGAAGTTTACAGGTTTTAGAGAATGAGGAGATTTAAGATAACTTAGAAAGTTGGATTAAGAGCATATTGCACCCAAGAGGGGGGAGGGGGAAGAAGGTTTAGATTATACAAGCTAGAGAGTAAATAGATAGTCAAAAATCTGAATTTGATTCGCATCCATATCCATTTAGGGATATTCATATCAGATAAAGGAATATTCAAATTCGATCATTTTCTATATATATTTGATCCATTTACTTTCCTAATTCAGATTTCAGACTAGCCAATATTCAACGCAAAATGTTAATGGGAGTGAATTAAGAGTGAATTTGAAGTTACAAAAACTACCAACATGTCATGAAATTCTAGAATTGTGAGCAAGCTTTTTTGTAATTTTATATAACTTCCAATAGTTGTTAACCGTTTCAAAATTCAAATTGCAATTGCTTGTTTTATTATTATTATTTTTTTTGGGGGGGGGTGTGGGGCGTGGGTTTCAAAATGAGAACTATTATTAAATAAGAAAAAGATGTATAGTTTACTACGAAAGAGGTTGCAACCGCTACACTGTTGATAGTTTGAAAATTAAAACACCCTTATTTCAATTTCAGAAGCTTGAAATTTGACCAGAGAGATAGTAATAACGTAAGGGAAAAAAAAATATGACCCTAAGGCAATAATCTGAGGTCCCTAAGATACAATATTTGTATTATATTTTTCAAAAGATAAAAAATCATATTTTTAATATAAAATTAAGTTGGTCTAAATTTTGAGCTTCTTGGGTGGTGGTCCTACTAATTGACTTGGCCTTACGCTTTCTCCATCTTGCAATTCTAACCCAGCCTTTATTAGTTTTCAAATACAACAATCGCATTATATTCCTCTAATACATCATAGCATCATAGACATTTGGTTTGCACATGAAGTGTTCAAACACAACACAAATGGGTTGAGTGAGAGATGGTTTTGTTAGGACAGTCGTCAGTAAAGTCACAAAATTTATGGTTCTTAAACTATGTTCTTGGTGATAAAAATACACATTATAAAACGAGAGAATCAATGAGATCTAAACTTCAAAATAAGTTTTAGATCCAGAATCTATTCCAATAATGAATACCAAACACAATCTTACAATTTTAGACATCTCACCAGTCAACATTTTGTGATGACACTTAAAAAATAAAAAGTAAAAAACTTTTATTGATTGCTAGTAAGGTATTGCATTTGATACAAACTCATGGTAGAAAAGGAGCTTGAAGTTATAAAAATTACAAACATGTCATTAAATTTTATTATCGCGAATAGGTATTTTTGTAACTTTATGAAACTTTCTACATTATTAAACATTTTAAAATTCAAATTTCAAAAAATGCCTATTTCACTCTTTTTTGGGTGAGAGGGGAAAAATGAGAACTATTATCAAAAGAAAAGTTCAGGGTTTACTAGAAGAGAGAAGGATGTACCCACCACACTTTTGATGATTTCAAAATGGTTCAGCCTAAAATTTTGACCTGCGATATAATTAAAACTCCCCAAAAGTACATGCTAGGGTAATTTACAATGCCACCTGGAGAATGCCAATATTAGAGAGACACCCCCTCTTTTTCATCAAATTGGACTTAGACCCCCTGCCGTCATTCAGTGTTACAGAATATATCATGAATGCTGACATCAGTAATTTTTTTTCTAAATACCATTTGGCCTAAAAATAATAGAGTACCGAAATTGCCATTAAAGGTTTTATTCCCAGATCGGTTGAAGAAGAAAACCTAACTCACAACTCAACCACCGGCGAGCACCAGCGATCGTCTCATTCATTTGAATTTTCTCATACAAATCGAGACGTTTAGGGGTGAAGAGTTCAGTCAGGTATAGCTTAGGAAGGAAGCGCTTGTAAGGGCTATACGAAGACAAGGTCATGGCAGAGTAGTTGAATAAGTACTTTTGGCGGTTTTGGTCGAATGAATGTACGTGGGTTTTAAGGAGTTGTTTGGCCATGGGAACAGAGGATCCTTCTCCTTCTTTTGCTTCTTCCTCATCTTCTCAAAATCTTCCCACGATCAAAGAGGGTGTTTTGAAATTAATCTTCTCTGCAAAATCTTCTCATTGGAAAGAAGGAACCCAGAGGGACTTGGACTTACTAGATTCCTCTCTCTTATCTTTCATCTTTGGATCATTGTTCACTTCACGTTTCTTAACAAAACCATCACGAGCATCTCTAAAGCTTCTGATTAGAGTGAAGAACTTCTCTTCTTCTTCTTCATCTTCTTCTTCTAATTCCTTTTTGAGAAACTTGAATTCTCTGGGCAATCTAGATGGCTTGCAATGGCATTCACAAGAAATACTGTGATTAGCTACATTTTGGACTGGGTTGCCCAAATATGGTTTTCATGTGATCTTCATAATAGTCTCACGGCTGTTGCTATAAATGGCATAGATGTAGGCCCAAAAAGGAACTCAGGTGGGCATGTTCTACCAAGCAATTCAGCAAATAACTTGGATGAATTATTAAATCTTGATTTGCTTCGTTTCTTCCAATTGATCAGGAACGCAATGGCCGTCGAGGATAAGCTGCTCTATACCTAAATTTAACTACTCTGTTCCCTTCTCCTGATCCTCCCCAACGCCAACGCCAACCATGCCGCCGCCGCCGCTTTCTTCTTTCCCTCGGATCAATCCCAACAATTCCTTCAGCATAATCACCGTCGATTATGGTCATAGAAAGATCTGTGGAGGTGCAATGCCACGATCATTGAGACACCAGAAAGTGTGTTCTATGAATAACCAAGCAAACCCACTTTGAATCGGAAGGGAGTTCTAGAGAAGTGAAGCTCTAGGATCTTTCGTGAAGAGCATGGCCAGGACGGTTATGCCGGTGCCTCCTGGCACGGCTCGACACCTGTTGTGTTATGTGCCTCTGATGGGTCGACCACCCTTTTGCTCCAAATTTGTAGCCAGATCCATTGTTTGGGGCTTCTCAGCCATTTGAGAGAGAGAGAGAGAGAGAGAGAGAGAGAGAGAGAGAGAGAGAGAGAGAGAGCATAAAGTGCCAAAGAGCCCCTTGACTCTCATCGGCTACTGCTAATTTCTCAGATCATGTCTCCAGTTCCTTTAAAAAAAATATTCAGAACGACCGCGGTGAGTCCCTTGCACGTCACCTTCTGTCGCCACTACCATGAGTCCCTGGTCGTCGTGAGTCGCTGCATGACTCCCTAGTCACTGTGAGTCCCTCAGTCCCTCCACATCACCATCTATCACTGCTGTTGTGATCGCCGGTGCTCTAGATGATCTCTGGTGCTCCGTATAGTAGCTATTGATTTGGGGATTGGACTACTCATAAGGGCTAAATTGTCATTTCACAACATCATTTAACAGAGACTAACTGCAGGGGGTCCGAGTTCAATTTGGTGAAAGAGAGCGGGTGTACCTCTAATATTGGCATTCTTCAGGGGGTGGCGTTGTAAATTACCCAAAAAATATGACTCTATAGCAATAATCAAAGGTCCTTAACGTACATAATTTGTATCATATTTTTAGTAAAAATTATGTTGGGTCCAAATTTTGAGCTTCCAGGGTTGTGGTCCTATAAATTTGACTTGGCCTTAGGCCTTGTTTGGGTGGCAAATCTAATTATAGTCTTTCAGAGTTTTCAACTATAGTAACCGAATTGTGCTCCTCCTATACATCATGAAATCATAGACATTTGGTTTGAAAGTGAAAGCTTCGAACACAGTTGGGTCAAGAGTAACCCCTACTGTTGTAACATAAGAGCACCTGACTTTTCCCATTCACCAGGACTCGATTTTATGTCCAAACATCACATGCCAGTAGAAGGCTAAGACTGGTTTCATGGAAAAAATAAACCTTTATCGGATTTGAACTGATGACTGACATCGTATGAAAGCTACGTAACTATACCATGGAGTTAAAAAACCCATTTTACGACCAACCTGCTTCTTCATCATCGGCTTGTTGGAGTGGCGGGGAATTATGTCTCAAAATTGATGGTTCTTAAACTGTAATTTTGCTCGGAAGATATTTTTGGTAATTGAATGCATTCTAAAAGCAAGAAAACAGAGAAGAATCGAAATTCAAAATAAATTTTATCCATCATCTATTCCAAGAATAAAATCACACTCATGATCGAACTTTAGACTTCTCATGTGACCATTCAACATTTTGTGATAAAAAAATAAAAGGGTATTGCATTTTATAGAAGAACCTGTCCACCCACCACCCCTCCCCTCCCCTCCCCATCCCATGGGGAAAAAGTGTGAAATCCCTGCCTGTTCAAAATAATAGTGTAATACGGGGGTTCCAATCCAGTAAAACTTGAGTTACGGGATAATTAATCAGTTTATTGATCCAACTGTAGAATACAAATACATCAAAAACCAAAATAAAATTCACACCCAAAAAAAAAAAACTTGAATTACAACGTGGTAATGTACGCCTCTCAGAAGGGGCTAGAGGAAACACAGACAAATTAAAAGACAATATGGTGATGTATAAAATATTTCAACAAAAGGAAGCAATGACAGTGAATACCAGAAGAATAAAGAAGTCAAAACCAACAGTGAGAGCAGAGGCAGAACTGGTTGAAGAATAGGAGCTGTAGGAGGAGGAATTAGAGTAGGTATATGAATTAGAGGAGGAGGAGGAGGAGGAGGTGGGAGAGCCGGAAACGTTGATTGTCACCTTCTGGTTCATTCTACAGCCAATGGTGGAGAAGTAGTATTGTTCTACTCCGGGGGTTCCAATCAGAACTATTAATGTTGAATTAGTAAGAAAGCTATAAGTAACAAAGTTGTTCGTCATGCTGCAGGAATCATAATCAGCCTTTGTGAAGACTTGAGCCACTTCATCTTTAGTACTTGTGAAGTTGAATGCTGCAGAAAAGTAGACACCAAATTAGGAAGCTTTTGTTTAATTGTTTGCATTCAGAGACCATGAGAAGAAACCGGGGAAATGAATTCAAATACATTGAAAAATAGAGGAAGGGAGCAGAAACAGAGTATTGAAGTCTTTGTGTCTGCAAACTAATCTATAGAGAGCATAATAAGATTTAGAGAAATGACATTAAAAGTTATCTTATATTAGTTGATGAGATGAATGTTTTGTACGTATATTAAGACTGCGTATGGTAGTCATCCAGAAAAATATTTATGACGTTTTTCCATTCTATGGGAATAAACGAAAAAGGGAACAAAATGTTTATTGTCAACTTGTTTTTTGGATTTTTGGGAAAAAAAAAAAACTAGAATCGCAAAATGATAGAACGATGAAACTTTGTTTTGTCATTTCGGTTCCATTCCAAATACGAAATAAAAGTGAACAACTAGAATAATTGTTCTTGAAACAAGTTCACCAAACACCATTTTTAGTTTTAAAATGGCATTTTGACATAGAAATGAAAATTCTGTTTTTGACACAAAACCTCGTTTCTAGAACTGAATGACTACCAAACTCAGCCTAAGTGGATTGATTCCTATCACATGACTGTGTAAGTTTGTATTTAGTGTGTTTCCACCATGTCTCCTTATCATTCTCCCTTCCCTCTTGTATGCGCGAGTGAAAAAATAGAGAGAGAGAGAGAGTTCTCACAAAGAAAATCGATTTCCATGAACGTCTGTGTGGCAGCCCATGTATCATATGAGAAGCCAGGAGGAGGAACAGTCCATCCTATATTACCTCCTACGACGTGGATTGTCTGAGCAGCCGATCCTTGAAGCAGAGCTGGTATCATAAACACGCATCCAACCAAACAACCAATGCAAGAAGCCATGTTTTCCTCTGTAATTACCTGTCTTCACCACCTCGTGCCTCTAGTCTATATTAACAACGATTGTTAAAGGACTGACTACAAAAATGGTGCACTATGATTGAGCTTTTATAGAAGCGATTTATTCATTTATTATTATTTTTTTAATATAATGGAGTGAAACTTGCTTGGAGATGTGATACTGCCTTGGCGTTTAGATAAATGTCACGTGTGAATCATGAACTTGCATATGGAATCGAGACTTAGAAATTTTTTTGACTAGGCGTCTTTTAGTTCAAGCAGGACAGGAAGGTCTTGTTGCAAAATGCATGGTGAAACAAGATTGAATTTTTATAGATGCAAATTTTTTATTAAAGTTTTGTTTGGAGATGCGAAAATTCTTTGGCGTTTAGATGAATGCCACATGTGAAGCATGAGGGACATGTTCCAAGAAAGTTGAAGATTTTTGGTTACTGTCATAATGGTATGATCCATACATATTGATATGTATATTCCACATGGAAATAAAACTTTTTTATTCTTATTAATTATTTTCGTTCGTCAGCTCTTATCTCTCCTAATGCCACCGTTGACTGTTACAATGGAGCAATTCAATACACTTCAATAGGAGATGAAGCTACTTACCTGAGTCATGCAAGATGTCTTGGGAAACCTCAGTAAAGCCCCTCAACATGAAGATCCAAGCCACCACCATGATCCACTCCATAATCACCGAAAAGAGACCCCC
Organism: Macadamia tetraphylla; assembly: GCA_022985045.1. Lineage (NCBI taxonomy): Eukaryota > Viridiplantae > Streptophyta > Magnoliopsida > Proteales > Proteaceae > Macadamia > Macadamia tetraphylla. Next base: position 27,279,380 of record CM040964.1, on the reverse strand, counting down.
GTCTAGTCGAATTCCACTGATGGAAGCCCTGATTGGTAGAGCTGGACCAATCGTCCAATGAAAGAAGACAACTGAGGAAGCCACCTTGACAAGACAAGGGTGCTACGATGCACCCGGAGAGTCACCTTGGAGCAAAACCTTACAGGACCACCCGACAAAAGCATGAGATGCCAGAAATGAAAATTCACCGAAAACTTAGGGAGCTACAAGCAAAGGTAGACCGAGCCCTTAGGGTCAATATAGATCTAAAGGAGGTAGACATGTTTGGTGAATCACCGCAATCGGAATAGATAGTGAGAACACCACTCCCCACATCTTTCAAGATGCCGACCTTCCAACTCTATATAAAAAAACCAAAGACCCTTGGGAGCATTTGTAGGCCTTTAACTCCATTATAATAGTGCAAGGTATATTCTGTTGGTATATGATGTCTTGTATTCCGTCACAGCTTAATCCAGTGAGTACTGGTGCAGTGCGTCGACAGGCAGATGGCGGTCTCGCTAGCCGGTTAGTGGGCGGTGGGAGTTGCAAGGAGGGCAGGAGGCCCCCTTGCATAGCAGGGGTTGTAGGGGGCGCAGCCCCCCGCTCGAATTTTTTATTTGAGGGCAATTGTATACTTTTCAGATTAGGGTTTTTCGCTATATATTTGTAGCGAGGGTTTCTTTCTCTGTAATGTAAGCAATACTAAGAGGTGTAAGGGACGAGCTGTAACCCTATTCTCCATTGATAGTGAAGCAAGATCTCATCTCACCGGGGATGTAGGCAATCTTGTCGAACCTCGTAAATCTGTGTGCGTTGCTTGTTCTTGTTTTTCCATTATCTTCTGCATCGTTTTAGGGTTGCATTTCTACATATTCTTGATGCAACACTGTGTCGTGTGTTTTTGGCATTGCTCCAGGGTTTTACACAAACGTGATTTTCTTACTTTGAACCAGGCTCGCACAACTTCAACCTGTTCAGCAAGAAGTTTTAGAAAATTTCATCGGCAGCTGAGCGCACAGAAAACTTCGACGAATTTAATGACCTTGAAACAACTTCTAGGAGAAAGCTTGTTGCACTTCGTACATCAATTCAACTTGGAGAAGCTGGAGATCAAGGACCTGGACCCCACAGTAGAGCTCTTGGAACTTCTTAATGGGCATTTATGATAAGAAATTAAAGTTCTCCCTCTCGAAGAAGGCACCGAAGACCTTGTCCGAGCTATGGGAAAAGGACCGTAAGTACATCAATACCGTCAAATGAAGAAAATATATGTTCTTGCAGTGGATCTGGCTTCCTATCAGAATTTGACCTAAGGATGGTTGGTCTTGGTTTGATGACTTTATAACCTGGATACGTGACCGGACAATGCTTCTGCTTTTACTTCTGAAATATGTGATCAGTCGAGAAGTTGAGATGTTTGATGTCTTGGAGACGACATCATAGTGTGTGTGTGTGCATAGATGAAGGGGATGCCGTGCCCATTGTTGTGAAGCCAGATTTAATATTGTTTTCAGGTTTGAACTAAGATGATACTATAGCCGACTTAACCTAGCCTAAATATTTTTGTAACTTTATAAAAAATTTAAAAATTCAAATTTTATATGATTTTTTTTTTTTTGGGGGGGTGGGGGGGGGATGGTGTTGGTCAAAATGAGAATTATTATTAAAAAAAAATATATAGGATTTATTAGGAAGAGAGGAGGTGGTACCATACTTTTGACAGTTTCAAATTAGAAGCACTCTTATTTCTTATTTTAGGCTGAAAAGCTAAAATTTGACTAGAGAGATAGGTAAGAATCCTCAAAAGTACACTTAAAGGGGGAAAAAAAATAAGACCCTACGATAATAATCCAAGGTTCCTAATATACAATAGTTCGTTCTGGTTTTTGATATAGAACTACGTTGGGTCCAAATTTTAAGCTTCTAGGGTTGTGGTCCTACTGATTGACTTGGCCTTGGGCCTTTTTTGGCCAGCAAATATAACTCCAGCCTATTTGATTTTTCAAATATAGCAAACAAATTGTGTTCCTCCTATATGTCACTACATTTCGTATTTGGTTTGAATATTGTGAAGTCTTCGAACACCATGCAATTGGATCGAGTGATGGATTTGTTAGGATGGTCATGAATCAAGTTTCAAAATTGATGGTTTTAAACTATATTTCTTATTTCTATTCTTGAAATAGATTTTTGGTAAAAAAAACGTATTCTCAAGCGAAAAAATAGAAAAGAACCGAACTTTAAATTTTAGGATTCTCATATGACCATCCAAATTTTGTGATGGAAACTTGAAAAAGAAATCATTTTATTGGTTGCAAATATGGTATTACATTTTAAAGAAATTAAAGCTTCCATTCCTTATGGAAAAAAAAAAAAAAGTGTTGAGATCCTGCCTGGTCATAATAATAGTGTCATACAGGGCTTCCAATCCAATAAAACTTGAGTCACCAAGATATTTAATTGGTTTATAGATTTAACTTCAGAATACAAATACAATTCACACTAACGATTTAAAAAAAAAAAAAAAAAATGAATTACAACATCATAACGTATGCCTCGCGGAAGAGGCTAGAGAAAACACAGAGAGAAGACAATATGGTGATGTATAAAACGTTTTAATAAAAGAAAGCGAAGACAGTGGATAGTAGAAGAAGGGAGAAGTCGGCAACAGTGAGAGAAGAGGTAGAGCTAGTTGAGATAGAGTAGCTGGAGGATGTGGTGGAGGAGGCGGGGATGACGTGAGAACCAGAAACGTTGATTGTCAGCTTCTGGTTCATTTGACATCGTTGGCCAATGGTGGAGAAATAGTAGTGCTCTCCTGCGGATGCAATGAGGATGTTTGTTGTTGATACATAAGTAGAAAAAATGCCAACCGTGATGCAGGAATCATAAACAGACTTTGACATGGCCTCAGCCACGTCTTCTTGAGTTGTACTTGTGAAGTTGAAAACTGCACAACAGTAAACACCAAATTTGCAAGCTTTAGTTATTATAGCAATTGTTTGCTGAGACTGAGACTCAAGAGGGCCTAATTAATAATTAATAATGAAGGAGATGGAGAGAGAGAGAGAGAGAGAGAGAGAGTTCTCACATAGCCAGTCGCCTACCGCAAACGTCTGTGAGGCAGCCCATGTATCATATGAGAAGCCAGAAGGAGGAACAGTCCATCCTATACTCCCTCCGACAATGTGGGTTGTCCTAGCGGCGGCTCCATAAAGCAGAGCTGCTACAATAAACACGCATCCAACCAAACAAACCCTGCAAGAAGCCATCTTTTCCTCTCTGATTTTTCTGTTCTCAACAGCCCGTACCTTGTTAACAACGATTGTTAAAACTTGACTACAAAAGGGTGCACCAGCATGGAGTTTTTATATATGTGATTTTTTTTTTTTTTGGTAGAATATAAATGCGATGGTGTGAAGCTTGCTTGGAGATGGGATAATGGGTTGACGTTTAGATAAATGTCACGTTAATCATGAACTTGCGTATTGAATCAAGAGTTAGAAATTTTTTGACTAACCGTCTCTTGGTCCAAGCAGGACAAGAAGGTCTCGTTGCAAAATGATGAATCAAGATTGAGTTTTTATACATCCATTTTTTTTTTTTAATTTATTATTATATTTTAGGGTAAGATTATAGATGCGACTGAGTGAAGCTTTGTTTGTAGATGTGAAAATTCCTTGGCGTTTAGATGAATACTACATGTGAAGCATGAGGGACATGTTCTAAAATGGTCGAAGATTTTCATGTTCTAAAATAATCGAAGATTTCTTGTTACTGTCAGAACAAGATGATTTCCATTCCTATTAACATAAGAACTCAAGTGGAAGAAATGGTATGATCCACACATATTGATATGTATATTCCACACGGAAATAAAACTTTTTTTATTCTTATTAATTATTTTTGTTTGTCAGATTTTATCTCTCTTATGGAGTCCAAAAAAGCAAAATATTCAATAAAGAAAAAAAAAATGAAGATATCAAATAGTAATACACACACGCGCAAATGTATATATATATATATATATATATAATTTTTCTTAGACTGTGTTTGTGTAGACAAAAAATGGACTTTTATCGTATTTTCACTTAGAGAAAATTACACTCTCCTCCCCTGTATGTTTCAGGTATTACACTCAGACCCCCTGCAAAGTTTGTAATTACAAACGTACCTTGTGGTGTTAACACTGTTAGAAGCAGATGTTAAATAACTTTTTTACCCCCTTCTTTTTTTTTTTGTCTAAAACAACAGTTAAAAGTAAAAAAAAGGAAAACACGAACAATAGATTACTTAGCTAGTCACAAAGGCATATAAAATTTTCACATATCAGGGGATGATGAGAGGATGAACTCACTGATGGTAACATCACCGCCGGGGCTTTGGAGTATTTTATCCATGCTCTTAGGACCGAGAGATGTACTGAGTATGCGAGCGACGACTTTACCGGCCAAAATGTTGGCCTTCATCTAAACCCCTCAATCTGGTCTTTTTCTCTTGCTCCTTTATTATGATAAACGGCCAACCTAATTCATCGAAGGCTAATGCCATTTTCTTCTCTAATCAACTACGAGTCTGCAACTACAACCAGGGGGAAAAATACTAAGAGAGAGAGGAGGATCGAGAAAGAAAGAGGGACAAAAGAAAATGAAGACGAAGGAGAAAGAAAACAAATGAGAACTGGAGAAGAGTTTAGAACCTTTGAGAAGAATCGCCAAGTCGCTCTGTTGTTGGCGAGCCCTATGGCCTATAGCTTCTCCTTTTGGTTTCTACCCTATAGGCCAAGATTTTAAAACACAGTAATCAGTTGATGGAATCGGTTCCGGCCGACTCTGATTCAGATTTACTCAGAATCGGCCAGAATTGGACCAAGAATCCTAGAACAACAGAATCGGCATTTGATCTTAAAATCCAGCAGCTATGGTTTTCTCAGAAGCAGGGAAGAAAGTCAATAGAGTCGCCAACCACTGTTGCCAAATGAAGACGGAGAAGAAGAAGAGGAATAAAGTCACCGGTTGTCACTGGGAACAAAGACGGAGAATAAGGGTTGAGTGCAAATAGGTCATCTCTATTGGATCAAGGGTATTTTAGGGTTTAAAATAAATTTATAACACACTTAACGGTTTCTCACTCACTGTCAGGGTACGATTGATATATTCTACAACTTAGAAAGGAAGAATTTGTAATTTCAAACTTCGCAAGGGAGGATTGTGTAATGCCTAAAACATAGGGGAGGGGAGTGTACTTTCCTCTTTCACTTATTTCCTATAACAATCTCAATTAATTTCAAGTATTCAACAACTCTTGCAAATCTGAATATTATAAACTTTTACTCAAAAATATTTTAAATAGTTGCTTCCTCAATAGAGTTGGTCATTCTTCTTCTTTTTTTTTTTTGGTTTGTGTGTGTATGTGTGTGTGTGTGTGTGTGTGTGTGTGTGTGTGTGTTTTAGGGTAAAAGTAACTATCTTAGATCATAACTAAGATATGTATTTAAAAAAATAAAAAGTCTTATATCAAAAAGATAGTTTCAATAGGGACACAATACACGAGACCATAAGTATGCAAACCTACTTTAATTAGCCCATTTTTCTTACAATGGAATGAATAAAATCTTAAAGTGTTCCAGATTTTTCCATTATCAACTGCAAGAACTGAAAAAAATATCTAGAGTAGAGATCTGTAATAAAAACAAAATAGATTCCTCAAAATCATAAATTATCAACCTATTAATTATATAATGTTGCTTGCAATTGAATGAAAATGGATAAAACCACAGACACCTTTGATGTTATAATAATAGTGGGTGACTTCCAGTGGACTTGACTGGTGGACTAATTAATTACATATCGGTAATAAGGGGTTACTAAAGGACTATGCACCTTGTTCCAATGTCCGCGAGCTCATAAGATCTATGAAAAGAGATTTTTTTCATCTTTTATAGATTTTAGTAGGATAGTTTCGCTCAAACCAAAGATTCCCACTCAATGGGATATTCGAATCCATTAAAGATGCAATAGGTATCTGTAATCAATCAACTTCAAGTATGAGCGAGGACTTTCTATCTGCATCGATAATAACTACACAATTTGGTTGTTGGTTCGAGCCTAAATTGAACTTCTTGTTTCTCGAACGGAGAATTGATAGGACGAATTCTTAGGTTGAATCGAAAGGATGGCACTAATCCCAACATGAAGGAGTATCCATGCTTTGAGAACAAGACAATCGACCCACGTAACTGATCAACTGGGTAGAGCTCATGATCATTCAAATGTTCACCAATTTTCAATGGAAAAATATCCACCCAAGACCCTAGCTATTGCACGAGATACCAATTTTCTGTGGAGAGCATTGTCGGCGGAGACCGCGGAGAGCCCTTGGGCTTTTGACATGTGGCTCGGCGCGATCCAACGGCTATAAACGTTTTCCCTCATTGGGTCTCCAAGTTCTAGATTTCGGGTCTAAACCCAAGTTCCGCAATTCCAAACAGAATGGAAAAGTTTCCGATCCCTATAAAGGAGGGCTTACCTTGGTATTTATAACTGCAGAGTGTCAGTCATAAAGACTCCCAGTTAGGTTAGTCTTCTATTCCTGGTAGGAGTTCGAGTATGGTAGATGTCATACATAGAGACTGCATATATGGTAGTATTCTAGCTATAGGAACTTTCTAGATCCCGCATGATGAGGGAGATCTCCTTCCTTCTAGGGAATATTAGGAGTCCTTGGAGGTGATCTATCCGGATTAGGATAGATCTGCTCCTTGCTTGAAAGTTACATATTAAATTAGGAGTGAGTTTCCTTATGCTGAACAAGCTTTCTCTTCAAGGATTAACCAAGCGATGGTGGCAAAATGACAACCGTTCAGCTGCTTGGTCGCCGACCTACTTCTACTAAGCACCCGGTGGTCAACTACTCTTCTACAAGCCTGGCGTATACATGTAGTCTTAGTTCGATAGCTCAGTTATTAGCCCTAGTGGCTCAGATGTGGCCCGTTCCCTCAAATATGGTTTGGATGTTGACCTTGGCAGCTCATATGTGGTTCATCGGCTTGGACATGGCTCAACCACTCGTTTTTTACGTACAAATGTGGATATAATTCAGTCACTCTGTGGCCGGTCTACCGATGTGGACACAGATCAATCGTATTTTATCCTATCCACGCTGTGGTCATAACACAGAGATGTAGCTCGGTCGCTCGACTTTCGATCCATAAACATAAGTGTACCTCGATTATTAGATAGCTAAATCCTTCCTGATCAGCTTATTCGGTTCTAAGACTAGTTGGTCCCAAACTTGCTCGGACCAACCAAATCCACGTGTCATGCTTGCATTGTTGAGTACTTTTTGCGATAATATAATGCTTCCCACTCTTACCAAGCCGCTTTTGGTCGGTTGGAGCAGTAGACCGCCCTTGAAATAACTTCTTACTGCAGTGGGTCAAGCATCATGGCGGTAAACGTAGTCCCTAATCCATCATAATAGTTCAAACGACCAGTGGTGGTTTGTTGAGCTACTGGAGGTGGTCATTCATCGAGAGGTGGTGTTCTACTTACCTAAGTGGCCAAATGGGCATTGCCACGAGGAGATATCAATTGCTATACATTTATCCATCCTTTTGGTATTGAATCCTAGCTTTTTCATCATTAATGCTTCGTAGATTTCCCGGGACATGTGCTTGTGTGGCGGTAGCCTTTTACTAATAGAAAGATGCATTATTGGCAGGTCGATGAATGGGGGGATGCCATGATCAATCACGTCGTCGGTTGAGTGTTAAGGAGCCAAACCATTGCACCTGGCCAATTCGTATCTCATGCTTCTTCTTCCGGATTAGGATTTAATGCCCCCAATCTCCTGAGGGGTTTGCATCCTTTAAGCATTATTCCCTATTCTTCTTCCTCTCCTCTCTTATTCTTCTTCTCTGGGTTTTTAGTGTCCTTGTGAACTCTTTTTGTTCTCTACAAGTGCTCTCAAGGTCTCACTGTTGACGTTCCTTAACTCATTTCTCCTCTATTAACACTTCATCTTCTGGACGAGCAGACCCTTTCCACCTTACAAGAGGTGGGCCGCACCAGCAACACTGCCGAGGTGGGTGATGAGAATTTTCTCACTCGACATGGCCTAAGTGCAGGTGAATATTCGGCTAAGAGTTTCGCCTTTTTTATTACTAGTTTCGTAGTTCTCTAACTTTGCCTTTTTTTTTTTCCATAGTGCCACTCAATCGCCATTCGTTGCAAGCTGTCGTCGCCACCCATAAAGACCAGAATAGTAGCCTGTAGGAAGTGCAAAGGGAGCGGGAGGTTGAAACAGCTAAGCACCCACTGAAGAGGCATCGAAAGAGGAGAAGGGCCGAGGCAGAAACTCCTCCCTCAATAGCTCTAGTTATCATGATTGAGTGGGTTCCTTGGCCCACTGAAGAACAGACGAGCTAGGTGGTTCCTCCTGCTGAGGTTGACCAACCGCAGGATTCTCATTCACCACCCCCTTTGGTAAAGATTTCCTCGGAGGAGCAAGTGGAGTGGAAGCCTCTCCAAATAGAGTCTTTGCACATTATGCAGGTATCCGAGTGGCCTTCCTAAGAGGGGGTCTTGCCATCCAAAGTGTCTCTAGTCATGACGTCAACCTATAGATTGAGGGTGATCACCCTCGAGAGCAAGAAGAACCTATCGAGGAGTTTGACATGGTCCCTGTTGAATTGAGTCTTCGTGTTGCTGTCCAATGAGACTCCTATTTTGTAGGAGAGGTTTTTGAGGTAGAGGAGGACTTTAACTGTGTTGATACACCCCCTCAAGGTGAGAATTTGAACGGTCGAATTCGCAGCTTGTCCCAGAGAAAAGTGAACCATTTTGAACTGAGAGGCTTGGTGAGAATATTAGCTATTTGATCATTTGTGGAGATGAATTGCACCTGAAGCTCCTTGGAGGCAACCTTGTCCCGAACAAAATGAAAATTTATTTCAACATGTTTTGTACGGGCATGAAACACAGGATTGACTGAGAGATAAGTGGCACCAATATTGTCACACCAGAGGATTGGCACTGTGGGGATAGGAATGCTCAGTTCAGCAAAGAGAGAGCGGAGCCAGGTGAGTTCTGCACAAGCATCAGCGACAGCCTTGTACTTTGATTTAGTAGAAGAGCATGCAACCATTTTCTACTTTTTAGATGCCCAAGAGATTAAATTGGAACCCATGTAGATGGCATAGCCGCCTATCGACTTATGGTCAGCATTATCACTAGCCCAGTCAGCATCAGAGAATGCATGAAGTTGAAGAGAATCGGACCTAGAGATGAACAACCCTTGGTCTTTTGTGCCCTGGAGATAACAGAGGATTCTTTTAACCAGGGTCCAATGGTCCTCCGAGGGAGCATGCATAAACTGGCAGGCTCGATTGATAGAGTATGCTACATCAGGTCTAGTGAGAGTGATGTATTGGAGAGCACCTACAATGGATCAATACCTTGTGGGATCCGAGAGAAAGACACCCCCTGAAGAAGAGGCTGCAGAGGTGGTGGCCATGGGCGTGGTAACAGGTTTACAGTCAGTCATTCCAGCACGTTGAAGAAGACCATAGATGTAGCGTGCTTGAGAGAGAAGGACACCACCATGCTGATAGAGAACCTCAACACCAAGGAAGAAACTGAGGCGACCAAGGTCTTTGATAGAGAATTCTATGGCAAGTTGTTGGAGGAGGGAGGTGACATGAGACGGATGGTTACCTGTAACCAGAATATCGTCAACATAGACAAGTACATATGTTATGATGGAGCCCTGCATATAAATGAACAGAGATGTGTCGGTTTGGGAGGACCAAAAACCGAAGCGAGTCAGAGACTTAGAGAGCCTGTGGAACCAAGCCCGGGGGGCCTACTTGAGCCCATAAAGAGATTTATGGAGCTTGCAAACATGAGAAGGGCGTAGGGAGTCTTCAAAACCTTGGGGTTGAGCCATGTATAGCTCTTCTGACAGAAGTCCATGAAGGAATGCATTTTGAACATCGAGCTGGCGAACATCCCAATTCTTTGAAATGGCCAAGGATAGAACCGTCCTTATGGTCGTGGGCTTGATTACTGGACTGAATGTCTCATGATAATCAAGGTCAGGCTGCTGATGAAACCCTTTTGGCACCAATCGAGCCTTATAGCGTTCAAGGGAACCGTCGGCTTTACGCTTGATGCGTAGACCCACTTGCATCCAACCAAGTTCATGGAATCCCTGGAAGGCACAAGAGACCAAGTACCATTACGTAATAAAGCATTAAATTCATCAGACATAGAAGAGTGCCAGTTGGGGTCTTTGTGGGCTTGGGAGAAGCATGTAGGTTCAGTGGGTTGGTGTGTTGAAATAGTGGAGAGGGTCAATGGGTCGGCATAGAGGTCAGAAGAGCTCAAAGCGACGGGAGGTGAGGTAGAGGAGTCAGGGTTAGGGACAGTTCGAGGTGGGGGGTGAGGGGAGGAGGGGGGGAAGTGGGAGAGGGTGGGTTAGCAGAGGGCGGGTCTGGTGTAGTAGGGGAAGGGAGCACTAGGGGAGGTGTAGGAGGGGTAGGTTGGGTTGGCGTAGGGTAGGGGAGATTGGGGGCGATGGCCCATGGGGAAAGGCTAGGTGTAAGTGGGGGAGGGGTGTGAGGGGTTGGGGTATTGTGATAAGGGAAGGTGGATTCATCATGTCACACCCCATTCACATCGAACCAGGCCAGTGATCGGGTTAACACCGGTTAACCTAAACTTGCTAGGATCATCTGATACTGTATTCCACCACAACATACACACAACTAATAAAAGCTTATCAGATCAGCGGAAGACTTGGTTTACCTGTGAATATTCCCATAATACTTGATACCCGAATTGTGATACAATAGTTATATACATGTGGGCCCAAAGGCATGATATTTACACAATGAAAGTACAATTCACATATCAAGTACATAAAAAAAATCATCAAAATCAGAGTATACCGCCCATCGTATCGTAACCTTGAGCTCACCGGTATTAAAGGTTGAGCCCACACCACAAGGTAGAGCTCACCGATAGCAAAATTGGAGCTCACTGATCGAAGTGGAGCTCAGCTCGATCATAATTACGGTCCCGAAGACAACTCTCGCACGAGCAATCGGTCGTGGCTCTAACTCCCCCAGGGCCCACCACCTCTTCAGTGGAACTCAACTGTGGGACCCCTGCTCTTCGGGATGGATGAACTGAAATCATCTAAAAGAGGTGCACACGGATGAGCTCACTAGCTCAAGAGTGGAAAGATGGACCACAAAGATCCACACAATAAATCACAATCATATGTACTACATGCTATGCAATACATTTTAAATCACATCCACCTAAGCAACATTACTAAGTCTTTGGTTTAGTGCTACTACAACCACAAGAGCCAGATACTCCGGCACGAGCCGCGAACTCCATCCCGCGACACGCCTATAGGGCTGTCGGAGAAGGCCCACTGTGAGTGCTCAAAAAAATAAAAACATACCGTCCACCGGCTCTCAATATAAAATAAATGACAGAAATTAAAGGTGCCGATTCAGAATTTAAAAGCAAGACGATTGGCCCTCTTGAATATACCATCGGGTTGCCGATCGTCCTATTGACCAGCCGGTGTAATGTCTAACCGCCACAAGGACTGACAACCGCACCATCGCTTCCCAAATGGTAACCCAACACCTTAACCCCGTTGGGAAAGGTCGAGTACGGGAAGGTGATAATGCTAAACTGTATAATCCTATATGACAATAGTACGATTGCATAGTGCCACCGCGTCCCATACCACGGGCCACCAATGCACTCGTTTTCAAGCCGACTACGGTATCTAGTCTATTTATGCATCATACACAATGATGTCAACATTCATCACAGAAGCATATTATCACTTGGCATTTAAAAAATAAACACAACACCCATGCATAACCATGTGAGGATGACTAATCTACACAGCATTTTCATGATGGCATGACTAAACTAGATACAATTAAATGAATGCCAAATAATGCCTTGAAACAAGGCCAAATGTCCTCTCCCCACTTACCTATAATGTACAAGGACTCCCGTTCGGTACGGGTGAGATCCGGTGCGAGAAGCGTGAGATTTGGTGAACCTATCACGAGCAAGCGGGGTTAGTATTTCACTATTTGAGAATCAAGATTAACACGATCCAATGACACGATCATGTTTGGAATTCTAAAAGAAGGTCATACGTCCGATTTGGGTCCAATCGGACGAAAAAATCACATTCGAAGCCTCTCGGGTGGGTCGGACAGCCCACCTGTCTAACCCACCAGTCAGACCCATCGGTCTGGACCGATGGGTAGGTTAGCCCGTCGGTTGGCCCACTGGTCTGGCCCACCGATTGGGCCAGGGGGTCTGCTAAGACCGGCGGGTAGGGTGGCCTGTCGGTTGGCCCACCGGTTGTGCCCGAGGTCCCTGCCCTCTCAAGCGGGTGCCCACAGGCCCATCGGTCTGGCCCACCGGTCTTGGAGGGAAACCTGTTGTTTCTTCCTAACTTCCCCCATTCTTTGGGGATTCAAATGGGGCTTTTTCAAACCCATTCTTCACACATTCAAGGTCTTATAGGATGGTTCTAACCTAGATCTAGGTTAGATTTAAGGAATGGGAAACTATCTTACCTTCTTTGCTCAATAACACCTTCAAACCCCAAAAATCACTTCAAATCCACAATGCTTCTCCAACCTTGTAAATACTTCCTCAAATCCTTCAAGATCAACACATAAATCATCTATTAAACCTTAGATTCATCATTTCAAGGGGGACTTACAATATCTCAAGAAACCCTACCCGAATCAAGGGTTTTACTTGGGTATGGTGAAGGTTTAAGGAACCCAAACTTTTCTCACCTCTAAATGTAGATCTAGTGTTGAAGATCACCCTTCCAGCGTCGGAATGGGAAGATCAAGCCTCGGCGTCACTGAAATCCATCTCTTCTTCCTCTTCCTTCTCTTCTCTCTCTCCTCTTTACTCTTCTCACCAACGTACGAGTGTCATAAATGAGAAAAGAAAAGAAAAGTATAAATGCTATATATATACTTCTTAATTAACTAAGTAATTCACATGGGTGGGTCACTCAGGTGGGTGGATGCGCCCACCTGTCCACCCACCTGAGGGCCAAAACTTTGGATTTTGACAGAATTCGGCCCTCGACGCGAATCTCACTCTTGGCATATAATGTAATATACATATGCGCCTTAATATACGGCTACATACCTGCTTTATCCGTACATGGCCTTATGATAGGTGCATGTACACGGCTTGGGTATTCTCGTCTCTTCTGGCACTGGCTCGGACTTGTCGAGCCAGCCGGTGTTTAAGGTCACCCTTGCCATCATAGTCCATAAGGAACCCGCTCTAATTCTCTCCGGTTCGGGTCCTGCATGGTTAAATCGGGTCAACCGTAATCGACCGGTTTAAGAAGTAGGTATTACATTTACCCCCTTCAAAAATTTCATCCTCAAAATTATGCACTGTTGATAAAAAGATGAGGGTACTTGGCTCGATTTCATTCTCTTTCTCCCAAGATGCTTCTTCAAGTGAATGATTAGCCCATCGCACCTTTACATAGAAATGGAGCGTTGAAGGGTCTTCACCTTTGGTCCAAAATTTCACCGTCCGCTCAGATAGGTCATGTCACTTCAAGGTATTCTCGCTCCACGGTAATACATGAGAGGGATCATGAACATATCGCTTCAACATAGATACGTGGAATACATTATGAACATCCCCGAGTGAAGGTGGCGAGCAAGCATGTAGGCTAATGAGCCAACCCGCTAAGATCTCAAATGGTCCAATGTATCTTGGGCTCAACTTCCCTTTCCCTGAAACCTTTGCAGCCCTTTAGTAGAGAGATCTTGAGAAATACCTTTTCTCCCGTTGAAATTCAATATCTTTTCAGGGTGTCTTGATAGCTCTTTTGACGAGACCGAACGCTTTAATCCTCTCAAATAACGCCGACCTTGTCACAAGTCATCTCAGATCATTTCGTGTCCTAACATTCGACGCTCACCTACCTCATCCCAATACAAGGGAGTTCTGCACTTCTCGCCATATAATGCCTCATACGGAGCCATCCCAATTGTAGCTTGGTAACCGTTGTTATAGGCAAACCGCATAAGGGTATATATTCTTCCTAACTACCACACATTTCCATTGTACATGCCCCAGCATGTCTTCTAATATCTGTATGGTTCGCCTCGACCGACCATTAGTCCGTGGGTGAAAAGCAGACTAAATTCAATTGTGATCCCAAGGCATACCGAAGCTTTTCCAAAATCGAAGTGAACCTCGGTCCCTATCTCGACATAATGCTCACGGCACTCCATGTAAGTGCACTATATTGTCCATGTAAAGTTGTGCTAGTTTCGCCATAGAGAACTTGGTCTTGATGGGAATGAAATGAGCGCCTTAGTGTCGATCATCGATCACCCATATCGGCCCATCCCCTTAGGTGTACATGGTAGTCCGTGACGAAGTCCATTGTAATCCTTTCCCACTTCCATTCTAGTACGGGAGGGTCAAGAGTACCATAAGGTCGATGCCTCGCAGCTTTTACTTTTTGGCATGTGAGACAAGTCGCCACATACAGAGCTATTGTGACTTTCATGCTTGGCCACCAGTAATTTTGTTTGAGGCCTTTGTACATCTTTGTACTTCCTGGGTGGAATGAGTACTCTGAGCTATGTGCTTCTCGACTATCTTGTCTTGTATATCCAAATCATCGGCACACACAATCCGCCTCAAACATCAATGCCCCATCACGCTAAAACAAAATCTGGGTCGTTCATTGTTTGATCTTGAACCTTAACTCTGATCCACTGCAATTCAGGATCCAAAGGTTGTTTCATTATTACCTCTTTCCTAATAGTCGGATGCACCTATAGAGTCGTCAAGGATACAATCAACCATTTAAGGTTTTCTGGTTGACGTTCCAATTCTAAGGTTGCTCCTTCATATAAGAGAGCTTCCTCCATTAGTGTCGCCTCCTGCACAAGTGATGGGCTGGCTGCTAAGCAGCAGAGTGACACACGCGTTTTCCGACTCAACGATCGCTACTTTCATTTGCCTTGCCGGGATGATACAATGTTGCGCCATAATCCTTCATGAGCTCAAGCCATCTCCTCTGTCTCATGTTCAAATCCTTCTGGGTGAAGAAGTACTTAAGGCTTTTGTGATCACTGGATATCTCACACTTCTCCCCATACAAATAATGTCGCCAAATCTTAAGGGCAAAAATGACTCCGCTGGTTCTAAGTTATGAGGGGTAGTTCTTCTCATACTCCTTTAGTTGTCGGGATGCATACGCTTATTACCTTACGCGTGCATGAGAACGCAACCCAAACCAACTTTGGAAGCATCTGTAGACTATCATTCCACCCGTGCTTCGTGGATGGTCAACACAGGGCCGACACCAACCTCTTCTTCAATTCCAGAAACTCTTCTCACATTTCTCTACCCAGTCGAATTTCACACCCTTTTTAGTTAATTTAGTCATTGGTGCTGAGATTCGGGCGAAATTCTCAATGAAGCGTCGGTAATATCCAACCAAACCCAAGAAGCTTCTAATTTCAGTGACATTCTTGGGACTTTCCCATTCTACTACTACTTTCACCTTATCAGGATCTACCTCGATTCCGGCCTTAGACACTACGTGCCCTAGGAATCCAACTTGCTCCAGTCAAAATTCACATTTGTCGTATTTGGCAAACAATCATTGTTCTCTCAACCTCTGTAACATCATTCTCAAATGTTGGGTGTGCTCCTCTTCTGTCTTGGAGTAGATAAAGATGTCATCAATAAAAATAATTACCCATTTATCGAGTACGTCATGAAATACTCGATTCATTAAATCCATGAATGCTGCTGGTGCATTGGTTAACCCAAAAGATAACACTAGGAACTCATAGTGACCATACCGAGTCCTAAATGCTGTCTTGGGTATATCGTTGCTCTTTATCTTGAGCTGATAATAGCCTGATCGATGGTCTATCTTTGAAAATACTTTGGCACCCTGCAACTGGTCAAATAAATCATCAATGCATGCCAACGGATACTGGTTCTTAATGGTTAGCTTATTTAATTCCCGGTAATCAATGCACATACGCAAGCTGCCATCTTTCTTCTTGACAAACAACATTGGGGTACCCCGAGGTGAAACACTTGGGCAAATAAACCCCTTTTCCAATAGTTCCTGCAACTACATCTGCAACTCCTTCAATTCAGCTGATGCCATCCTGTATGGAGCCTTAGATACTGGAGCTTCTCCAGGAGTCAAATCTATAGCAAACTCCAACTCTCTATCAGGTGGTAAATGCATCAGATCATCTGAGAAGACGTCGGGAAACTCTTTAACCACCTTTACCTCTTCTAGAGGTGTAATCCTTGCATCAACATCAAGTACCGATGCTAAGTAACCCTGACATCCAGTTTTCAACAATTTTACCGCTTGAAGGGCGGAGACAAGGGGCCCTTTCCCCACCCGCTTTTTTTTATCCGCTTCGTATACCAATTCTTCCTTCCATTCGTCACCCTAATCAGCTTCTCAGACACATCACATTAGCTCGATGAGCCGACAACCAATCCATGCCCAATATAACATCAAAATTCTGCATATTGAACTTAATGAGTTGCGCATCAAAGTTCTTCCCACTAATTTCCACTGGGAACGGCCTATACACCTCCTTCAACTGTGTAACTTTACCAGTAGGCATACAAACAATCATTTCATGATCTAGGATCCTGGGTGGCATCCCAAGTTTCTCGGTAAATCTCTTAGATGCAAAAGAATGAGTAGCTCCTGAATCGAATAAAACATAGGATGGTATGCCTGATATGGGTAGGACACCTAGTGTAACAATGCATATAATTTCAGCAGGTCATCAATATTTAACATAAGGAAATTCTTAATTTAAATGTACTCTACTACTTCAGACCGGCCTCACTTCCTCATTGAGCAGAGCATACATCCTTCCTCGGTTGACTTCCGAGATAAAGGAGGTCGTGCACGAGGGTGACTAGAGGGCAAGGCTGGTCTGACCCGACAGTCTTTTACATAGTGCCCATATGAATGGCAGTTAAAGCAACGAATCTGAGATGTCGGAACTGGGGCGGGGCCCCTCTGCACTTGACCTATTGCAGATGGAGGTCGGGGTGGCCTTGGAACTGTAGGTGCCACACTAGTGTTTGGGCGAAAAGATGTAGAGCCCGAACCACCAGCTGGTCTAGGAGGGTAGCCAGATGGTCTATAGGGCTGCCTATACATAGGCCCAGAATTGTACGATCCGCTGTATGCCTTGGAGGAGTTACCCATATCCAGAAATGGGTTTGTTCTCTTCCACAGTCCAGGGGTGAGGGACTGTTCTCCCTTTTGCTTATCCTCTATGGTCTTGGCCTTCTGCACAATCTAGCCATAGTCAGTCAAATCCAAGACCTCAAGTACATACCCAATGGATGCTTTTAGGCCCTTTAGAAATCTCGCTTTTCTCTTCACCGTCCGTGATATGCCTTGGGGCAAATGGAACCAGCTCTCAATTATCTGGTACTCAAGGATAGTCTTACCTCCTTGAGTTAAAGTCATAAACTCAGCCTCCTTTGCGGTCTCTCAAATCGTGGATAATGATTGTCCAAGAACAACTCCTTGAACTGTTCCCAGGTGGGTTTTGGATGGGCAGCCAACAATATGGGCTTAGAAGCTTACCACCAGGAGTTGGCCTCCTTCTTGAGTTGCAACCCTACACAGATTAGTTTATGTGCATCCGTGCACTCAATCACCTCAAATATTTTCTCCAGTTCTTGGATCCACTGGTCTGGTTCCAGAGGATCACTCCCCACCTTTGAGAATACAAGTGGTAAGTTCCTCTTGAATGACTCCACTACCTTTGACGTATTATTCGTCGGCAGGTAATTGGGAGCATAAGCTAGGTAGTAATGGTATGGAGGGGGTACCCCATACGGAGGAATGCCAAATGGTGGATTTGGAGGTGTACCTCCCACTTGTGGCCCCGTACCAGACCCTACAAGCGGGTCCTGTGGAGTAAGTATCCGGGGAGGTTGACCTGATTGATAAAGGTCCAATTGTTGTTGAATAGCAGTCATAAATGCTTACTGTTGCTAAAGCATTTGTTGCTGGAAAGCCTGTTGTGACTGCTGAATTATGGTAGCAACATCCCCCAGAGTAATAACCGGTGGAGGGCCCGGGAGTGTAGTCATAGGTGGCTCCCCATGTGCCCCACCCTGACCAAGGGTCTCTGGAGGTGGTGGAGGTGAGGTTTTCCCCACAGAGCGGGACCTCCGGGATTCGTGGTCGACCGACGACGAGGACCACGCGAGGTACCTCGCATTGCTATCGGATCTAGTACGTACCATCGTATCCTCGCACGGAACATATCATACATCACATTGGTTAAACACATAGAATTTATATCGGCACATAATTATATGCCAACACGCAGGATATTGTAGTGTATGATAGTCCGCAACTAATCGCAACTTGATTCCAAAATATGTGGTTAGTAAGCTTCAACAAGCATGTAAATGGTCCCACTTGCCCATAACATGCAATTACAAGAGTAATAATAATAATCCTAATAATTACATTAGTAATATTAAATAAATAAATAACATAAAAAAATTCCCATTTTTTTTAAATTTTCTCAACCGGTATTGCACCGGCGTGTTGGCTCAGTGTCGGCCCGTCGGTCCAAATCCTCAACCGACGGGTGACACCGACGGGCGGGGTGGCCCGCCGGTCCTACCCGAAAGGATAAATTTTGAACAGGCATTAAACCCTATTCAGTCTTATTTCCTTCTATTCTCTCTCTCTCTCTCTCTTCCAAAGCGATTTTGAGGGCTTTGTGACGCTTCCACTCGCGATTCCACTCAACAACCCGGTGCTTTTTGAGAAGATTCAACTCCTCCGCTTCCAAGTAAGTTTTCCTTCCTTTTTCTCAGAATTTTTACTTGGGGGTAGAACTCATGTGTAGACTTCAATCTAGGTTCTTTTCCCATGTTTCTTTCCATAGAGTAGTGATTTCATGTGCTTGTGATGTTCTCTATGTGATTTATTTCTAGTTTCTAGGATTTACCTCTCCATTTTGAGAAAAACCCCAACCGTGCCCTAGTTTTCTCAAATTTGGGGTTTTCTTCGCTTTTGCTCTTTTCCCCAATTAATGATTCAATTACATGCATTATGCTTGATTTGTACTTAACATGTCAGAGAAATCATGGAAAGTCCCTTATGCTTGAAATCCCCATGTCTTCCCATGAAAATCCATCTTTGTGTTGGGTCTCTTTGCTTTTCTTTACATCCTTGGTATTTGTGGACCTCAATAGCATATTAGCGTATGTTTTTGCATGTTCATAATCTCACTACAACGGCATTTCCGCCTTAGACCGAGCTTCAAGCTTTACTCGCGGTGAGTCTTTTGCACTCTCTCTTAGCTTGACTTTCACCTTGAGAATTGGGGTTTTCCTTCTTTAATTGTCATGCCTTATATGCCTCTTGTTACCTTGCCTGCTTTGCCCTACTCCCGCCTTGTCGCTTCGCTTTTGTGAAAATTGAGTTTTGGGGCTTCTCTTATTACTCACCCATCTTTCTATTCGCTTTGTTATTCCCTTTTTCTTTTACTCACCCTCGCTTTTCTTTTCTTACTAGGATGTCATCTCGCAAAGGCAAGGAGCCCGCATCCTCCGGCACTGACGAAGACCACCGCTCTAAGCGAAAAGAGTGCGAACTAGCTCTCCACCCCTCAAGACAGGAGACCCTGACATGCCCGGTTTGACCCTTCTGGACTACGATGAGGGGCTCTTCCACAAAGGCAGGTAGCACCAATCGGCCGCCTTCCCAAGAGGTGTGATGATGGAGAAGACCGTGTAGTCGACAACTTCACAAGGTTTGGCTTCAGAGAGGTTTACAAAGACTGGTGGGCCCATCCTCCTGTAGACCGTCTGTACGAAAGCAGCTGGTTCAGAGGTTCTCATCAGAACTCGGAGGTTTCCTATCAAGACGGGGAGTACACTATAGTCGCTTAGTGAAGGGGTGGACATCCAAATGATCGTGGACACCTTGGCCAGCATTTTGGACATCTCTACACGGGCATCGTATTACAGCCCTCCCCGGAGTAAGGCCCTGGGACCATTCATGAGTTTGGGGACGCAGACTACATCACGAGACCATCTCGGCAGCAGCATCTGCCTGAGTCCGAGACATCCTTTTCCCGAGGTTCGAGTATTTGCCCGACTGGTCCGGCTCAACTTGCTCCCCAAGGCAGGTCATTGGAACCGTGGGCTTCATGGCGGCCTCATAGCCATCGCATCTATACGGCCTCAGAGGGAGGTGCCGAGCACTGCTTGCCATACATCATCCTCAAGATGATGGAGCACCACACTTCTCACCCCGAGGATGGAGGATTCCATATGGTAAGATCCTCACTAGGATCTTCGAGTTCTTCTGGGTGGACCCGAGTGGTGAGGAGGGAAGACTTCGCAGACAAGATCGGCTGTGGGTAACCTCTCGAGGATGGGTCTCCCACCCTTATGGATACACCCTCAGAGCGGAGCTCGAGAGGTAGGGATAGGAGAGCTGCACCTATGGAGGATGTTCCCATAGAGGAGGAGTCCAGTGAGGAGGATGAGGACTATGTTCCTCAAGATGAGGAGGATGATTAGGTGGATGAGGACATCCTTGAGGAGGTGCCTCAGGAGTCGAGAGGTACCGATCCTGACTTCACCAGAGCTGCAGTCTCACAGCATAGAGCCCCACCACCTGAGAGTGGTGCATATGATTTTGAGGGCATGATGTCCTCCATGAGGGCTTTGAAGGATGGCCAAGATCAGCTACTAAGGAGGCTGAACGAGAGTGCTTCCAGGGAGGAACGCATCCTGGAGAGGCAGGCTACTTTGGAGAACTCCTTTCTCCAACTGGGCCAGGACTTAAACACAACGGTCCATGCCATTTCAGCAGATTTTGGCCGACTTTGGAGGGAGGTACGGCTGGTGAACTCAAGATTTGACTACTACGACCATCGCCTCAACGTCAACTCTAGACCTCTGACGAACGTAGTAATCATAGACGACGACGACGACGAGGATCAGTGAGGACTTAGCTCGTCCACACTAGCTTCTTATCTGTTTCCTGTTATTGGATCCCATTGTATATTTCTTTTCTTTTTTTTTCATTCTTGTACTTGCAATCAGAATCGAATTATTTGTGGGATAATGTACTTGATAGTGATTTTGTGGTGAATTGTATGTGAGATCACTTTTGTAGTTTAATTGTGTCTTTGTAAATTTTTATCTCTATATTATATATATATATATATATATATATATGTTGTTTATCGGGGTTTGTGTGTAAATTTTAGAAATCCCATTTTACGCCGTTATGTCGAAATTTCATCAAACTAGTATTCATAGGTTATAACACCAATTTATTTACCTTTATCTACTCTAACGCATGCCATGAATGCAACATCTAAATGCAACCCTTTTAATACTTTCTTTTTTTGGCTTTTAACTCCTTAAAGCTTTTACATTAACCCAATCCTATTTTCCTATTATAGATTCTATGGGATTCTAATGGTATACTCGGAGTGGAGCAGCATCACGCCTCGATACCACCGCTGTCACACCACATTCACAATCAACGCCGATGAGTTAACACTAACCCAAACCCGCCAGATCATCTAATACAGTATTCCACCACAACATACACACAACTAATAAAAGCTTATCGATCAGCGAAGACTTGGTTTACCGTGAATATTCCTATAATACTTGATACCCAATTGTGATACAATAGTTATATACATGTGGGCCCAAGGCATGATATTTACACAATGAAAGTACAATTCGATATCAAGTACATAAAAGAAATCATCAAAATCAGAGTATACCGCCTGCTCAGATCGTAACCTAGAGCTCACTCAGGATTTAAAAGGGTTTAGCCCACTGGGTTCACAAGGTAGAGCTCGCCTAAGAAGAAAAGTGGAGCTCACTCGGATCAAAAGTGGAGCTCAAATGATCAAAATTACGGTCCAAGAAGACAACTCTCGACGAGCAATCAATGCCGCCCACCTCTTCGTGGAACTCAACCGTGGGACCCGCCTGCTCTTCGATGGATGACTTGTAAAATCATCTAAAAAGAGGTGCACACGGGATGAGCTCACTAGCTCAAGTGGAAAGATGGACCACAAGAATTCACACGACAAATCACAATCATATGCACTACATGCTATGCAATACATTTTAAATCACATCCACCTAAGCAACATTACTAAGTCTTTGGTTTAGTGCTACTACAATCACAAGGCAGCGATATCCTGCACGAAGTCGAACTCCATCCCATGATACGCCCATAGGGCTGTCGGAGAACGCCACCGTGAGTACTCAAAAATAAAACATGCCGTCCATCGCTCTCAACATAAAATAAATGATGAAATTAAAGGCCGACTCAAAGAATTTAAAAGCAAGACGATTGGCCTTCTTGAATATACCACGGGTTGCCGATCGTCCTATTGACCAGCCAAGCGTAATGTCTAACCGCCACAAGGACCCGACAACCGACCACCGCTTCCCCAAATAGTAACCCAACACCTTAACCCGTTAGACGGTCGTAGCACGGAAGGTGATAATCCTAAACCGCGTGCTCCTATATGACAATAGTACGATTGTATAGTGCCACCGCATCCCATACCACGGGCCACTAATGCACTCGTTTCCAAGCTGACTATGGCATCTAGTCTATTTATGCATCATGCACAATGATGTTAACATTCATCAGTACATATTATCACTTGGCATTTAGAAAATAAACACAACACCCATGCATAACCATGTGAGGATGACTAATCTACATAGCATTTTCATGATGGCATGGCTAAACTAGATACAATTAAATGAATGTCAAAAAATGCCTTGAAACAAGGCCAAACGCCCTCTCCCCACTTCACCGTAATGTACAAGGACTCCTCTGCACGGTGAGATCCGAACGAGAAGCGGAGATTTGGTGAACCTATCACGAGCGAGCGGGTTAGTATTTCACTATTTTAGAATCAAGATTAACACAATCCAATGACACGATCATGTTTGGAATCCTAAAAGAAGGTCACATGTCCGATTTGGGTCCAATCGGATGAAAAATCACATTCGAGCCTCCGGTGGGTCAAACCCCACCCATCCGACTCCACTCACCGACCCATCGGTCTCGACGACGGTAGGTCGGCCCGCCGATTGGCCTGCCGATTGGTCCATCGCTTGGCCCACCGATTGGGCTAGGGTCTGCAGACTGGGCCACCCTGCCCGCTTGGCTCCCTGATTGCCCGAGGTCCCCGCCTCTCAAAGGGTGCCCACAGCCCACCGTCCGCCCACGTCTTGGCAGGAAACCTACTGTTTCTTCCCAACTTCCCCATTCTTTGGGGATTCAAATGGGGCTTTTCCAAACCCATTCTTCACATATTCAAGATCTTATAGGATGGTTCTAACCTAGATCTAGCTTAGATTTAAGGAATGGGAAGCCATCTTACCTTCTTTGCTCAATAACACCTTCAAACCCCAAAATCACTTCAAATCCATAATGCTTCTCCAACCTTGTAAATACTTCTTCAAATCCTTCAAGATCAACACATAAATCATCTATTAAACCTTAGATTCATCATTTCAAGGGGACTTACTATATCTCAAGAAACCCTACCCGAATCAAGGGTTTTACTTGGGTATGGTGAAGGTTTAAGGAACCTAAACTTTGCTCACCTCTAAATGTAGATCTAGTGTTGAAGATCACCCTTTCAAGGCTCGAAAAGGGAAGATCAAGCCTTCGCCATCGAAATCCATCTCTTCTTCCTCTTCCTTCTCTTCTCTCTCCTCTTACTCTTCTCACCAACGCATTTAGTGTCTTAAATGAGAAATGAAAAGAAAAGTATAAATGCTATATAATACTTTAATTAACTAAGTAATTCACATGGTGGTCACTGTGGGTGGATGCGCCACTTGTCCGCCCACCGAGGGCCAAAACTTTGGATTTTGACGATTCGCTCTACAAGAAATCTCACTCTTGGCATAATGATGTAATATACGATACACCTTAATATACGGCTACATACCGCTTTATTCGTGACATGGCCTTATGATAGGTGCACGACACGGCTTGGGTATTCCGTTTTCTAGCAATCGCTTGGACTTGTCGGGCCACCAGGTTTAAGGTCACCTTGCCATCATAGTCCATAGAACCCGCCTAATTCTCTCCTGCTCGAAGTCCTGATGGTTAAACCGGTCAACCGCTTAGTCGACCGGTTTAAGAAGTAGTGTATTACATCAAACCGAACATGGCGAGAGATGTAGATGGTGAGTGGTGAGATCCATACAACGGTAACTATGATGGGAGAGACTATAGCCTAAGAAGACACTAGATGCGTAACGAAGTTTCTACCTTATGATGATTGTAAGGACAAAGCCAAGGGTAGCAAAGGCATCCAAAGATTTTGAGAAAAGAGAATCTGGGAATTGCCCGTGACGAGCTGATTGGGGATTTATTGCTAATGACAGAGGATGGCATGCGTTGATAAGGAATATCATGTTTCAAAGGCATAATCCCAATAAGCTTGGGGAAAGCGTGAGAAAGTAGGGTAATCCCGCCAACAATATGCCCGTTATGCTTAACTATTCCTCATCGCCGGAGTATGAGGGTAAAAGAGACTATGCTGAATGCCCATTTGGCAAAGTAAGTGGGAAGAGGCAAATTCTCCACCCCAATCGCTTTGATAGCCTTGATGGAGCAGAGAACGACGCTCCACCAAGGCCTCAAAGGTTTGAAAAGCGAGTAAACATGAGATTTTAACTTTAAAGCAGTTGAACCAAATATATTTAGTGTGGTCATCAACAAAATAATAAAGTAGCGGTTCCCATTTGAAGAAACTGGGGTGGGGACCCCATACATCACTAAAAATTAGGTCTAAGGAGAAAAGCTACGAGAACTAGTTTCCAGAGCGACAGATTTCACTAGCTTTGCCCATTTGGCAAGCGTAACAAAGAGAAGGAGGCTTGACGAGCCGATGACCAGAAGCATGAGGCGGACAACCATTTCATGAGGATGCCCTAAACGGTGATGCCAAAGATCAGTATGATGAAGGAGACCAGTGAATGTAAGGTGGTGCTGAAATCGAATAGAGGCCATTTTGCTATGTCCAAAGGAGGAGGATGTGTTTGGTCTCCGATCCTTCACAAAAAATAATTCAAAGAAAACATTATTTTCACGCGAATCGCTAAAAAGAAAGTAGTGAACAAGTGAGGGAGGAAAATGTAAGATATTAGAAAGAGAGAAAGAACGAGAAGAAGACGAAATGGAAGTATGGCCAATGTGAGAAATAGAAAGCCCTTACCATTACCAACTAAGAGTTGGTTGTTACCTGTATCGATCATAGGTGGAGAACGAAGCAGGTCGGGGTGGATGATGGGTGGCACCGTGTCGTATCCGGAGGTGGTGTAGGTCTGTGGATGGTGGGGGAATGGTTGAGGTGGGGGAGGCGGGGTTCATAGGGGGTTGGGGGTAGGCCAGTGTGGTAGGCGTTGGGGGGTGTGGAGGGCTGGTTCGTGGTGTTCTATTGTCGATAGTAGTAGGT
Organism: Macadamia tetraphylla; assembly: GCA_022985045.1. Taxonomy (NCBI): domain Eukaryota; kingdom Viridiplantae; phylum Streptophyta; class Magnoliopsida; order Proteales; family Proteaceae; genus Macadamia; species Macadamia tetraphylla. The sequence goes on along the minus strand of CM040964.1, from coordinate 27,253,780 downwards.
GTCTGTCTGACGGTTGGTGCGACCACATATTGTACAAGGATTGTGGGCAAAAGCATTGGAGCACCCAAAACCACGACCACGACCATGGCCTCTTGAAGATGAATTACCACGACCACCATTGGATTGAGTGGGTGGTCCACGATTTGGATGAGCAACATGAGCTGAGGCTTCGGCTGCAGGATCGATGATGGGGAGACCAGATTGATCAAAGTCTCATGGCTCATGAGAAGGCCATGCATATCATTATAGGAGATTGGCTCCTTTTAGCCATCATGATAGAGGCGAGGGCCGTAGTTAGTTTAGAGGGCACTAAGACATGGATGTTGAAATCTTCTTGAGGTAGCGGCTTCCCCGCAGCTACTAGTTCATCGAGAGGACTTTGCTCGATGGAGAAACCGAGTGATGGTCTCTGCCTGGTTTGTGAACCAGATTTTGAAGGAGACGTTGAGTGATAAGATCCGTGTGGTAGAGGGAGAGTCAAGGATGCAATAGGGCATCCCATATTTCCTTACTAGTGGTCCGTCCGTGTTTTGGCTTTGACGGGTCCCGAGGGCAACGGAAGTCACCAAAGGACATAGTCAAGGAGGCGCTGACCTATGAGATACGGCAGAATTTGAGTGCGTCAAAACACATAATTTTTTGAAGTGAGTTTGAGGGAGATAAAGTGATGAGCACTCGAATGGGTGGTGGGAGGAGGGTTGGGAGGGGTAGGTGATGGATCGCCATGAGGGAGAGATGGTAGTGGGTTTCTTTGCTTTTTTTTTGCAAAGAAGAGAGGGAGGCATGGGTGATGAAGGAGGTAGTGGGAAGGAGGAGATAATATAGGGAGAGAGGGGCGTGTTGGGTTTCTTTGCTGTTTTTTTTTTTTTAGCAAAGAAAAGAGGGAGACATGGGTGAGTAAAGAGGAAGTGGGAGAGAATATAGGGAGAGGAGAGCCTTGGGTGTAATACCCTACTTCTTAAACCCGGTCTGATTACACGGCTAACCCGGTTTAACTATGCAGACCCGAACCGAGAGAGTTAGAGCGGCTCCTTATGGACTATGATGGCAAGGGTGACCTAACACGCTGGCCCGATAAGTCCGAGCCATGCGTAAGAGACGGGTACCCAAGCTGTACATGCACCTACCATAAGTCCATGTATGGATAAAGTAGGTATTATAGCTGTATATTAAGGTATATACGATATTACATCGATGCCGGGGTGGGGTTCACGAGGCCCAACTCCGCAAAATTCTAAGTTTTGACCCTCAGTAAGGGTATAGTGGGATGGACAGTGGGCGCACCCACCCACCGAAAGTGACCCATCCATGTGAACTATTTAGTTATTTAAGAAGTATATATATATAGCATTTATGATTTTCTTTTATTTTCATTTATGACACTCAGACGCTGGTGAGGATAGTAAAGAGGAGAGAGAAAAGAAAGGGAGAAGAAGGAAGAGAAGGTAGAGGAAGGAGAGAAGGATTTCAGATGCCTAAAGCTTGATCTTCCCATTCCGCGCCGGAAGAGTGATCTTCAACACTAGATCTACATTTAGAGGTAAGCAAAGTTGGGTTCCTTAAACATTCACCCTACCTAAGCATAAACCCTTGATTCGAGTAGGGTTTCTTGAGATCTTGTAAATCCCCTTTGAAATGATGAATCTAAGGTTTAATAGATGATTTATGTGTTGATCTTGAAGGATTTGAAGAGGTATTGACAAGGTTGGAGAAGCATTGTGGGTTTGAAGTGATTTTGAGGGTTTGAAGGTGTTTTTGAGCAAAGAAGGTAAGATGGTTTCCCATCACTTGAATCTAACCTAGATCTAGGTTAGAACCATCCTATAAGACATTGAAAGTGTGAAGAATGGGTTGGGAAAAGCCCCATTTGAATCCCCAAAGAATGGAGGAAGTTTGAAGAACAGAGCTTTCCCGCTAAGACCGGGGTAGGATCAGGCCATCTGCCCGCCTATGGGCACCACCGAGAGGGGGGGCTTCGGCACAACCGACGGGTCACCCTACCTGCCGGTCTTAATAGGCCCCGACCCAATCGGTGGGCCGATCGGTAATAACTTGCCCGTCGGTTCAAACCGGGCGACAGTGGCCCGTCTGACCCACCGAGAGGCCCCAATTTATTCTTACGCTTGATTGGACCCAAATCGGACGTGGGAACCTTCTTTAACGCTCTAAACATGATTTTTTTATCTTATCTCGTTAATTTTGATTCCAAATGGTGAAGTACTAACCCGCCAATCATGTTAGGTTCACCAAATCCTACACTTCTCAAGACGGATCTCACCCGCACCGAACGGGAATCCTTGTACACTACAAAGTTAGTGGGGAGAGGACGCTTGGCCTTGTTTCAAGGCATTGTTTGGCATTCATTTAAATGTATCTAGTCCACTCATGCCATCATGAACATGCTAGAGATTAGTCATCCTCACATTGTTATGCATGTGTGCTATGTTTACTTTCTAAATGCCAAGTGATGAGATGCTTATGTGATGAATGTTGACATCATGGTGCATAATGCATTAATAGACTAGATGCCGAAATCGGCTTGGAAACGAGTGCATTGGTGGCCCGTGGTATGGGACGTGGTGGCACTATGCAATCGTATTTATTGTCATATAGAGCATGCGGTTTAGGATTTTCACCATCCGCGTTACGACCCTTCCCAACAGGGGTTAAGGTGTTGGGTTACCATTTGGGGGAAGCAGTGGTCGCGTTGTCGTCATTGTATGGTTAGACTTAACGTCCGGCTGGTTATTAGGACAATCGGCAACCCCGTGGTATATTCAAGAGGCCAATCGATCGCTTTTAAATTGATGGAGTCAGACTTTAATTTCACCATTTACTTTTCGTTGAGAGCCGATGGACGGCATGTTTTTATTTTTTGAGTACTCACTGGGCCTTCTCCGACAGCCCTATGGGCGACGCGAGATGGAGTTCACGGCTCATACCCGAGTATACGCAAGACCGTGGGTGTAGTAGCACTAAACCAAAGACTTAGTAATGTTGCTTAGGTGGATGGATTTAAAATGTATTGCATAGCATGTAGTGCATATGATGTGTTTTGCTATGTGGACTCAGATGGTCCATCTTACTACTTATTGAGCTAGTGAGTTCATCCCACGGTGCACCCCTTTTAGATGATTTTATAGGTTATACATCCGAGGAGACGGTGGGTCCCACAATGAAGTTTCTCAAGAGGACCGTGGGCCCTCGAGGAGTTAGAGCATGGCACCGATCGTCGGAGAGTTGTGTCTGGACCGCAGCTCGATGTCGAGTTGAGCTCCACTTTTGAGGCTGTTGAGCTCTACCATGTGATGCCGAAATGGCTCAACCTTGATGCCGAAATGAGCTCTAGCCTTGATACCGAAATGATCTATGTACTCGATTTTTATGGTTTTCTTTATGTACTTAATATGTGAATTGTACTTTTATCGTAAATATCATGCCTTCGTCCCACATGTATATAACTATTGTATCACAACCCGGTATCAAGTATTATGGGAATATTCACAGTAAACCAAGTCTTCCCGATCCGATAACCTTTATTAGTTGTGTGTATGCCGTGGTGGAATACATTATCGATGATCTCGGCAGTTTGGGTTAACTTGTTAACCTTGGCCACCGCCCGGCTCAGAACGGGTGTGACATTGGTGTTTGCTCGTTTGGCCTCCTTGTGTTTCCTTTGGTTTTTTTTTTTTTTTTTTGGAGAGAGGGTGGCATGGTGAGGGGGTATTAGCTTGGTGGAGCTTGTATGGCTACTAATACCATGTTGAATTGAGTCTTCGTGTTACTATCCAATGAGACTCCTATTTTGTAGGAGAGGTTTTTGAGGTAGAGGAGGACTTTAACTATGTTGATTGTCCCTGAGGTTGTAGCCTGAGGGGACCTAGTAGTCGTCGATGATGCCGGTTGAACGAGGATCATGCCATACGAGGAGTGTACGATTTTTGAAATTTATGGCTGTTTTTTGAACTCGCATCTCCCAATATCCTTGTGATGAGAGGATCCTGGAAGAGATGACCACCCACGCTCTGCCGAAATGGGAGAGATACGCTTGCTCAGATTAGTATCTCATGTTCTAAGAGTATTATGGATTTCTGATAGTTTATTTTAAACAAACTAACTTTTCTTCTAGTTTTGTGCATGCCTCCTCTTACACCTCTGAATGTTATGATCAAGTAGAGAGGTTGGAGGCCACGGTCAAGGTGATTCAAGCTTGTATAGCCACCAAGGTTTGAGAGATTGAAGGGAAGGACAAGGAGATCAACACTAAAGATGAGGATATCGATTCTTTAATGAGTGGTTAGGGATCGCCATCTCCGAATGCAAGGTAGCTAAGGCCTCTGCTTCAAATGTTCAATGGTGTGCGTCTCTGTTTGTGGCTTAGGTCATCACGGATTTTGAAGCCCATAATGTTTATAAGTTTCAAGACAGAGAAGACTTCTTAGGACTATCTCAAGCGCTAAGGAAGACTTGAGTTCCACCAGGTCGATTAAATAAGGGACCTTTCTACAAAGCACGAGCAAGTGGCCAAGGAAGATTTCGAACAACGAGTGGCTTAGCTGAAGTCCCAACTTAAATCATCTCAAAAGTAGTTGGTGGTTGTGGGGGACTAACCGTTCGAGAATCTATGTTTCATCCAACTTGTTTTCTGAACATGTAATTCACCATCCTTTGGTAAGTGGCCCCTGTGTTCTTTAACCCAAAGGGTATTACCTTGTAATCGAAATTTCCTTGGGCTATTAAGAACATAATTTTTTCTTCGTCTTCTTTCTTCATTTGGATCTGATTGTATCCAGAATATGCATCCATGAAGGTGAGCATTCTGTGACCTGCTGTGGAGTC
>CM040964.1:27177842-27248841 GCA_022985045.1 Macadamia tetraphylla | reverse complement strand
ATCTTGAACCTTAACTCGATCCAGCAATTCAGGATCAAGGTTGTTTCATTTTACCTCTTTCCTAATAGTGGATGCACCTATAGAGTCTCAAGGATACAATCAACCATTTAAGGTTTTCGGTTGGCGTTCCAATTCTAAGGTTGCTCCTTCATATAAGAGCTTCCTCCATTATGTCGCCTCCTGCACAAGTGATGGGTGGCTGCTAAAGCAGGGACCAGTCTGTGCCTTCCGACTCAACGCATCTGCTACTACATTTGCCTTGCCGGGATGATACTGAATGTTGCAGTCATAATCCTTCATGAGCTCAAGCCATCTCTCTGTCATGTTCAAATCCTTCGGGTGGGTACTTAAGGCTTTTGGATCACTTATATCTCCACTTCTCCCCTACAAATAATGTCGCCAAATCTTAAGGGCAAAAATGACTCCGGCTGGTTCTAAGTTATGGGGGGTTTCTTCTCATACTCCTTTAGTTGTCGGGATGCATCGCTATTACCTTACGGTTGCATGAGAACAACCAAACCAACTTTGGAAGCATCGGTGACTATCATTCCACCTGCCTTGAGGGATGGTCAACAAGGGCCGACCCAACCTCTTCTTCAATTCGGAAACTCTTCTCATTTCTCTACCCTGAATTTCCCCCCTTTTAGTTAATTTAGTCATTGGTCCGAATTGGGGAAATTCTCAATGAAGCGTCGGTAATATCAACCAAACCCAGAACTTCTAATTTCAGTGACATTCTTGGGACTTTCCCATTCTACTACTACTTTCACCTTATCGGATCTACCTCGATTCCGGCCTTAGACACTACGCCCTAGGAATCCAACTTGCTCGATCCAAAATTCACATTTGCGATTTGGCAAAAAATCATTGTTCTCTCAACCTCTGTAACATCATTCTCAAATGTTGGGTGTGCTCCTCTTCGTCTTGGAGTAGATAAAGATGTCATCAATAAAAATAATTACCCATTTTATGAGTCGTCATGAAATACTGATTCATTAAATCCATGAATCTTTGGTGCATTGGTTACCCAAAAGATAACACTAAAATGTGACCATACCGAGTCCTAAATGCTGTCTTGGGTATATCGTTTTTTATCTTGGCGATAATAGCCTGATCGATGGTCTATCTTTGAAAATACTTTGGCACCCTGCAACTGGTCAAATAAATCATCAATGCATCCAACGGATCTGGTTCTTAATGGTTAGCTTATTTAATTCCCTTCAATGCAATCATAAGCTGCCATCTTTCTTCTTGACAAACAACATTGGGGTACCCGAGGTGCCGGGCAAATAAACCCCCTTTTCCAATAGTTCCCGCAACTACATCTGCAACTCCTTCAATTCAGCGATGCCATCACATATGGAGCCTTGAATGGGCTTCTCCGGAGTCAAATCTATAGCAAACTCCAACTCTCTATCGGTGGTAAATGCATGATCATCGAAGGCGCGGAAACTCTTTAACCACCTTTACCTCTTCTAGAGGTGTAATCCTTCACAACATCAAGTGATGCTAAGTAACGACATCCGGTTTTCAACAATTTTACCGCTTGAAGGAGACAACCTTCCTCACCCGTTTCTTTTTATCGCTTTATACCAATTCTCTTCCTTCTCATTCACCCTAATCAGCTTCTCAGCACAATCACGTTCGATGAGCCGACAACCAATCCATGCCCAATATAACATCAAAATTCTATATTGAACTTAATGAGTTGCATCAAAGTTCTTCCCACTAATTTCCACGGGCGCCTACCCTCCTTCAAAGTGTAACTTTACCGGGGCATACAAACAATCATTTCATGATCTAGGATCTGGGTGGCATCCCAAGTTTCCGGTAAATCTCTTAGATGCAAAAGAATGAGTAGCTCTAATCAATAAAACATAGGATGGTATGCCTGATATGGGTAGGACACCTAGTGTAACAATGCATATAATTTCAGGTCATCAATATTTAACATAAGAAATTCTTAATTTAAATGTACCGCTACTATTTTCGGCCTCACTTCCTCGGTGATAGAGCATACATCCTTCCTGGGTTGACTTCCCGAGATAAAGGAGGTTGTGGCAGAGGCTGACTAGAGGGCAAGGTGGTGCGACCCACGGTCTTTTAATAGTGCCCATAGAATGGCGTTAAAAAAACGAGATGTCGGGGGCGGGGCCCTCGCCTTGACCTTGCAGATGGAGGTCGGTGGCCTTGCTGTGGTGCCACACTAGTGTTTGGGCGAAAAGATGTAGAAACCACCAACTGGTCTAGGAGGGTAGCGGATGGTCTATAGGGCTGCCTATACATAGGCCCCAAATTATCGATCCATTGTTGCCTTGGAGGAGTTACCCATATCCGAAATGGGTTTGTTCTCTTCCATCCGGGGGTGAGGGATTCTCCCTTTGCTTATCCTCTATGGTCTTGGCTTCCAATCTAGCCATAGTCAGGTCAAATCCAAGACCTCAAGTACATACCCAATGGATGCTTTAGGCCCTTTAGAAATCTACCTTCTCTTGTGTCCCTATGCCTTGGGGCAAAATGGAACCAGCTCTCAAATTACTGTTGGTACTCAAGGATAGTCTTACCTCCTTGAGTTAAAGTCATAAACTCAGTCTCCGCGGTCTCTGCTGCGTGGATAATGATTGTCCAAGAACAACTCCTTGAACTGTTCCCGGTGGGTTTGGATGGGCAGCCAACAATATGGGCAGAAGCTTACCACAGGTTGGCCTCCTTCTTGAGTTGCCCCAACAGATTAGTTTATGTGCATCCGTGCACTCAATCACCTCAAATATTTTCTCCATTCTTGGATCCCTGGTCGTTCGGAGGATCCTCCCCACCTGAGAATACAAGTGGTAAGTTCCTTGAATGACTCCACTACCTTTGACGATTATTCTGGGGTAATTGGGAGCATAAGCTAGGTAGTAATGGTATGGAGGGGTACCCATACGGAGGAATGCCAAATGGTGGATTTGGAGGTGTACCTCCCACTTGTGGCCCGTGCAGACCCTACAAGCGGGTCTGTGGGAGTAAGTATCAGGGAGGTTGACCGATTGATAAAGGTCCAATTGTTGTTGAATAGAGTCATAAATGCTTTTGTTGCTAAAGCATTTGTTCTTGGAAACTTTGTGTTGCTGAATTATGGTAGCAACATCCCCCAGAGTAATAACCGGTGGAGGGCCCGGGAGTGTAGTCATAGGTGGCTCCCCATGTGCCCCACCCTGACCAAGGGTCTCTGGAGGTGGTGGAGGTGAGGTTTTCCCCACAGAGCGGGACCTCCTGGGATTCGGTGGTCGACCGACCGGACGAGGACCACGCGAGGTACCTCGGGCATTGCTATCGGATCTAGTACGTACCATCGTATCCCTGTACCTGGAACATATCATACATCACATTGGTTAAACACCATAGAATTTATATCGGCACATAATTATATGCCAACACGCAGGATATTGTAGTGTATGATATCGCAACTAAGCAACCCTTTATTCCAAAATACGGTTAGTGCTTCAACAAGCATGTAAATGGTCCCACTTGCCCATAACATGCAATTACAAGAGTAATAACAATAATCCTAATAATTACATTAGTAATATTAAATAAATAAATAACATAAAAAAAATTCCCATTTTTTTCAAATTTTCCTCAACCGGTGGGCTGCACCGGCGGGCAGGTTGGCCCGCAGGTCGGCCCGTCGGTCCAAATCCTCAACCGACGGGTGACACCGACGGGCGGGGTGGCCCGCCGGTCCTACCCGAGTGATAAATTTTGAACAGGGCATTAAACCCTATTCAGTCTTATTTCCTTCTATTCTCCTCTCTCTCTCTCTCTATCTCTTCCAGGCGATTTTGGAGGGCTTTGTGACGCTTCCACTCGCGATTCCACTCAACAACCCGGTGCTTTTTGAGAAGATTCAACTCCTCCGCTTCCAAGTAAGTTTTCCTTCCCTTTTTCTCAGAATTTTTACTTGGGGGGTAGAACTCATGTGTAGACTTCAATCTAGGTTCTTTTCCCATGTTTCTTTCCATAGAGTAGTGATTTCATGTGCTTGTGATGTTCTCTATGTGATTTATTTCTAGTTTCTAGGATTTACCTCTCCATTTTGAGAAAAACCCCAACCGTGCCCTAGTTTTCTCAAATTTGGGGTTTTCTTCGTTTCTTGCTCTTTTTCCCCAATTAATGATTCAATTGCGATGCATTATGCTTGATTTGTACTTAACATGCTGTAGAAATCATGGAAAGTCCCTTATGCTTGAAATCCCCATGTCTTCCCATGAAAATCCATCTTTTGTGTTGGGTTCTCTTTGCTTTTCTTTACATCCTTGGTATTTGTGGACCTCAATAGCATATTAGCGTATGTTTTTGCATGTTCATAATCTCACTACAACGGCATTTCCGTCTTAGACCTGTAGCTTCAAGCTTTACTCTGCGGTGAGTCTTTTGCACTCTCTCTTAGCTTGGACTTTCACCTTGAGAATTGGGGGTTTTCTCCTTCTTTAATTGTCATGCCTTATATGCCTCTTGTTACCTTGCTGTTTTGCCCTACTCTCTGTCTTGTCGCTTTTCTGTTTTGTGAAAATTGAGTTTTGGGGCTTCCTCTTATTACTCACCCATCTTTCTATTCGTTTTGTTATTCCCTTTTTTCTTTTACTCACCCTGCTTTTCTCTTTTCTTACTAGGATGTCATCTCGCAAAGGCAAGGAGCCCGCATCCTCTGGCACTCGACGTAAGACCACCGCTTCTAAGCGAAAGAGTCAGAGCAGCTCTCCACCCCCCTTAGGGAGACCGGACATGCCCGGTTTGACCCTTCGGACTACGATGAGGGGCTCTTCCACAGTGCAGAGGTAGCAGCCAACTGGCCGGCCTTCCTGAAGAGGTCGGTGATGATGGAGAAGACCGTGGTAGTCGACAACTTCCACAAGGTTTGGCTTCAGGAGAGGTTTACAGCACTGGGCTGGCAGTCCATCCTCCAGGTAGACCGTCCGTGCTACGAGCAGCTGGTTCGTAGGTTCTACTGTAACCTGGAGGTTTCCTATCAGTACGGGGAGTACACTATAGTCAGCTTAGTGAAGGGGGTGGACATCCAGCTGACTGTGGACACCTTGGCCAGCATTTTGGACATCTCTACAGCCGGGCATCGTTACTACAGTCCTCCCAGGAGTAAGGCCCTGGGACCATTCATGAGTTTGGAGACGCCAGACTACATCTACGAGACCATCTGTGGCAGCAGTACCCGTTCGGAGTCTGAGACATCCTTTTTCCCAGAGGTTCGAGTATTTGCCCGACTGGTCCAGTTCAACTTGCTCCCCAGGCGAGGTCATTGGAACCAGGTGGGCTTCATGGCGGCCTTCATAGCTTACTGCATCTATACGGCCTCAGAGGGAGGTGCTGAGCACTTGTGCTTGCCATACATCATCCTCAAGATGATGGAGCACCACACTTCTCACCCCGAGGATGGAGGATTCCCATATGGTAAGATCCTCACTAGGATCTTCGAGTTCTTCGGGGTGGACCTGAGTGGTGAGGAGGGGAAGACTTCGGCAGACAAGATCGACAGGGGTAACCTCTTGAGGATGGGTCTCCACACCCTTATGGATACACCTCAGAGAGCAGGAGCTCAGAGAGGTAGGGATAGGAGAGCTGCACCTATGGAGGATGTTCCCATAGAGGAGGAGTCCAGTGAGGAGGATGAGGACTATGTTCCTCAAGATGAGGAGGATGATTAGGTGGATGAGGACATCCTTGAGGAGGTGCCTCAGGAGTCGAGAGGTACCGATCCTGACTTCACCAGAGCTGCAGTCTCACAGCATAGAGCCCCACCACCTGAGAGTGGTGCATATGATTTTGAGGGCATGATGTCCTCCATGAGGGCTTTGAAGGATGGCCAAGATCAGCTACTAAGGAGGCTGAACGAGTGCTTCCGGAGGAACGATCCCGAGAGGCGAGCTACTTTGGAGAACTCCTTTCTCCAACTGGGCCAGGACTTAAACACAACGGTCCATGCCATTTCAGCAGATTTTAGCCGACTTCGGAGGGAGGTACGGCTGCTGAACTCAAGATTTGACTACTACGACCATCGCCTCAACGTCAACTCTAGACCTCCGGCAAACGTAGTAATCATAGACGACGACGAGGATCAGTGAGGACTTAGCTCGTCCACACTAGCTTCTTATCTGTTTCCTGTTATTGGATCCCATTGTATATTTCTTTTCTTTTTTTTTCATTCTTGTACTTGCACTGTAACTGGAATTATTTGTGGGATAATGTACTTTGATAGTGATTTTTGTGGTGAATTCGTATGTGAGATCACTTGTGTAGTTTAATTGTGTCTTTGTAAATTTTTTATCTCTTTTATTATATATATATATATATATATATATATGTTGTTTATCAGGTGTTTGTGTGTAAATTTTTAGAAATCCCATTTTACGCCGTTATGCTGCCGAAATTTCATCAAACTAGTATTCGATAGGTTATAACACCAATTTATTTACCTTTTATCTACTCTAACGCATGCCATGAATGCAACATCTAAATGCAACCCTTTTTAATACTTTCTTTTTTTGGCTTTTAACTCCTTAAAGCTTTTACATTAACCCAATCCTATTTTCCTATTATAGATTCTATGGGATTCTAATGGTATACTGTGAGTGGAGCAGAGCATCACGCTCTGATACCACCGTTGTCACACCACATTCACACCGAACCGGGCCAGTGACCGAGTTAACACCGGTTAACCCAAACCTGCCAGGATCATCTAATACTGTATTCCACCACAACATACACACAACTAATAAAAGCTTATCAGATCAGCGGAAGACTTGGTTTACCTGTGAATATTCCTATAATACTTGATACCCGAATTGTGATACAATAGTTATATACATGTGGGCCCGAAGGCATGATATTTACACAATGAAAGTACAATTTATCAAGTACATAAAAGAAATCATCAAAATCGAGTATCTTGGCTCGGATCGAACCTAGAGCTCAGCTGGTGTAAAGGTTGAGCCCAGCTCGGCTTCACAGGTGGCTCCTCGGCAAGAAAAGTGGAGCCTTTCGGTATCAAAAGTGGAGCTCATTCGGCATCAAAATTACGGTCCCGCAGCACAACTCTCGCACGAGCAATCAATGCCGCGCTCCAGTCCTCTTCAGGGAACTCAACCGTGGGACCCGCCCCGTGCTCTTCAGATGGATGACTTGTAAAATCATCTAAAAAGAGGTGCACACGTGGGATGAGCTCACTAGCTCAGTAAGTGGAAAGATGGACCACACAGCAGTCCACACGACAAATCACAATCATATGCACTACATGCTATGCAATACATTTTAAATCACATCCACCTAAGCAACATTACTAAGTCTTTGGTTTAGTGCTACTACAATCACGGTGCATTATACTCGTACGATGCGAACTCCATCCTGATCGTCCATAGGGCTGTCGGAGAACGCCCACCGTGAGTACTCGAAAAAATAAAAACATGCCGTCCACTGGCTCTCAACATAAAATAAATGACAGAAATTAAAGGTGCTGACTCCAGCAATTTAAAAGCAGTACGATTGGCCTTCTTGAATATACCACCGGGGTTGCCGACTGTCCTATTGACCAGCCAAGCGTAATGTCTAACCGTCACAGTGACCCGACAACCGCGACCACTGCTTCCCCCCAAATAGTAACCCAACACCTTAACCCCTGTTGGGACGGGTCGTAGCACGGGAAGGTGATAATCCTAAACCGCGTGCTCCTATATGACAATAGTACGATTGTATAGTGCCACCGCATCCCATACCACGGGCCACTAATGCACTCGTTTCCAAGCTGACTATGGCATCTAGTCTATTTATGCATCATGCACAATGATGTTAACATTCATCACAGAAGCATATTATCACTTGGCATTTAGAAAATAAACACAACACCCATGCATAACCATGTGAGGATGACTAATCTACATAGCATTTTCATGATGGCATGGCTAAACTAGATACAATTAAATGAATGTCAAATAATGCCTTGAAACAAGGCCAAACGTCCTCTCCCCACTTACCTGTAATGTACAAGGACTCCCGTTCGGTACGGGTGAGATCCGATACGAGAAGCGTGAGATTTGGTGAACCTATCACGAGCGAGCGGGGTTAGTATTTCACTATTTTAGAATCAAGATTAACACAATCCAATGACACGATCATGTTTGGAATCCTAAAAGAAGGTCACATGTCCGATTTGGGTCCAATCGGATGAAAAAATCACATTCGGAGCCTCTCGGGTGGGTCAAACAGCCCACCTATCTGACCCACCAGTCAGACCCATCGGTCTCGATCGACGGGTAGGTCGGCCCGCCGATTGGCCTGCCGATTGGTCCATCAGTTTGGCCCACCGATTGGGCTAGGGGGTCTGCTAAGACTGGCGGGCCACCCTGGCCCGCCAGTTTGGCCCGCCGATTGTGCCCGAGGTCCCTGCCCTCTCAGGCGGGTGCCCACAGGCCCACCGGTCTGGCCCACCGGTCTTGGCGGGAAACCTACTGTTTCTTCCCAACTTCCCCCATTCTTTGGGGATTCAAATGGGGCTTTTCCAAACCCATTCTTCACATATTCAAGATCTTATAGGATGGTTCTAACCTAGATCTAGCTTAGATTTAAGGAATGGGAAGCCATCTTACCTTCTTTGCTCAATAACACCTTCAAACCCCAAAAATCACTTCAAATCCATAATGCTTCTCCAACCTTGTAAATACTTCTTCAAATCCTTCAAGATCAACACATAAATCATCTATTAAACCTTAGATTCATCATTTCAAGGGGGACTTACCATATCTCAAGAAACCCTACCCGAATCAAGGGTTTTACTTGGGTATGGTGAAGGTTTAAGGAACCTAAACTTTGCTCACCTCTAAATGTAGATCTAGTGTTGAAGATCACCCTTTCGGCGTCGAAAAGGGAAGATCAAGCCTTGGCGCCACTGAAATCCATCTCTTCTTCCTCTTCCTTCTCTTCTCTCTCTCCTCTTTACTCTTCTCACCAACGTACGAGTGTCTTAAATGAGAAATGAAAAGAAAAGTATAAATGCTATATATATACTTCTTAATTAACTAAGTAATTCACATGGGTGGGTCACTCAGGTGGGTGGATGCGCCCACTTGTCCGCCCACCTGAGGGCCAAAACTTTGGATTTTGACAGAATTCGGCTCTCGGCGCAAATCTCACTCTTGGCATACGATGTAATATACGTATACACCTTAATATACGGCTACATACCTGCTTTATTCGTACATGGCCTTATGATAGGTGCACGTACACGGCTTGGGTATTCCCGTCTCTTCTAGCACTGGCTTGGACTTGTCGGGCCAGCCAGTGTTTAAGGTCACCCTTGCCATCATAGTCCATAAGGAACCCGCTCTAATTCTCTCCGGTTCGAGTCCTGCATGGTTAAACCGGGTCAACCGTTTAGTCAGACCGGGTTTAAGAAGTAGTGTATTACACATCAAACCGAACATGGCGAGAGATGTAGATGCGGTGAGTGGTGAGATCCATACAACGGTAACCATGATGGGAGAGACTATAGCCTAAGAAGACACTAGATGCAGAACGAGTTTCTACCTTATGATGATTGTAAGGACAAAGCCAAGGGTAGCAAAGGCATCCAAAGATTTTGAGAAAAGAGTAGTCTGGGGAATTGCCTGTGACGAGCTGATTGGGGGATTTATTGCTAATGACAGAGGATGGCATGCGGTTGATAAGGAATACTGCGGTTTCAAAGGCATAATCCCAATAAGCTTGGGGAACAGAAGCGTGAGAAAGTAGGGTAATCCCAGTTTCAACAATATGCCTGTTATGGCGTTTAACTATTCCTTACTGCTCGTGAGTATGAGGGTAAAAGAGACTATGCTGAATGCCCAGCTTGGCAAAGTAAGTGGGAAGAGTGCGAAATTCTCCACCCCAATCAGTTTGGATAGCCTTGATGGAGCGAGAGAACTGACGTTCCACCAAGGCCTGAAAGGTTTGAAAAGCAGAGTAAACATCAGATTTTAACTTTAAAGCAGTGAACCAAATATATTTAGTGTGGTCATCAACAAAAATAATAAAGTAGCGGTTCCCATTTGAAGAAACTGTGGGGTGGGGACCCCATACATCACTAAAAATTAGGTCTAAAGGAGAAAAGCTACGAGAACTAGTTTCCCGTAGCGACAGACGACTAGCTTTGCCCATTTGGCAAGCAGAACAAAGAGAAGGAGGCTTGACGAGCTGATGACCAGGAAGCATGAGGCGGACAACCATTTCATGAGGATGCCCTAAACGGTGATGCCAGCGACCGTATGATGAAGCAGAGACCAGGTGAACAGAAGGTGGTGCTGAAATCGAATAGAGGCCATTTTTGCTATGTCCAGTGAGGAGGATGTGTTTGGTCTCCAGATCCTTCACAAAAAAATAATTCAAAGAAAACATTATTTTCACGACAGAACTGCTAAAAAGAAAGTAGTGAACAAGTGAGGGAGGGAAAATGTAAGATATTAGAAAGAGAGAAAGAACGAGAAGAAGACGAAATGGAAGTATGGCCAATGTGAGAAATAGAAAGCCCCTTACCATTACCAACTAAGAGTTGGTTGTTACCTGTGTATCGATCATAGGTGGAGAACTGAGCGAGGTCAGGGGTGGCATGATGGGTGGCACCGGTGTCAGGTATCCAGGAGGTGGTGTAGGTCTGTGGATGGTGGGGGAATGGTTGAGGTGGGGGGCGTGGGGTTCATAGGGGGTTGGGGGTAGGCCATAGTGTGGTAGGCGTTGGGGGGTGTGGAGGGCTGGTTCGGTGGTGTTCTATTGTCGATAGTAGTAGGTGTCTGTCTGACGGTTGGTGCGACCACATATTGTACAAGGATTGTGGGCAAAAGCATTGGAGCACCCAAAACCACGACCACGACCATGGCCTCTTGAAGATGAATTACCACGACCACCATTGGATTGAGTGGGTGGTCCACGATTTGGATGAGCAACATGAGCTGAGGCTTCGGCTGCAGGATCGATGATGGGGAGACCAGATTGGATCAAAGTCTCATGGCTCATGAGAAGGCCATGCATATCATTATAGGAGATTGGCTCCTTTTGCGCCATCATGATAGAGGCGAGGGCCTGGTAGTTAGTTTAGAGGGCACGGAAGACATGGATGTTGAAATCTTCTTGAGGTAGCGGCTTCCCTGCAGCTACTAGTTCATCAGAGAGGGACTTTGCTCGATGGAGAAACTGAGTGATGGTCTCGTCTGGTTTGTGAACCAGATTTTGAAGGGAGACGTTGAGTGATAAGATCCGTGTGGTAGAGGGAGAGCTGAAGGATGCATATAGGGCATCCCATATTTCCTTACTAGTGGTCCGTCCAGGTTTTGGCTTTGACGGGGTCCTGAGGGCAACGGAAGTCACCAGTGACATAGTCAAGGAGGCGTTGACCTATGAGATACGGCAGAATTTGAGTGCGTCAAAACACATAATTTTTTGAAGTGAGTTTGAGGGAGATAAAGTGATGAGCACTCGAATGGGTGGTGGGAGGAGGGTTGGGAGGGGTAGGTGATGGATCGGCCATGAGGGAGAGATGGGTAGTGGGTTTCTTTGCTTTTTTTTTGCAAAGAAGAGAGGGAGGCATGGGTGATGAAGGAGGTAGTGGGAAGGAGGAGATAATATAGGGAGAGAGGGGCGTGTTGGGTTTCTTTGCTGTTTTTTTTTTTTTAGCAAAGAAAAGAGGGAGACATGGGTGAGTAAAGAGGAAGTGGGAGAGAATATAGGGAGAGGAGAGCCTTGGGTGTAATACCCTACTTCTTAAACCCGGTCTGATTACACGGCTAACCCGGTTTAACTATGCAGGACCCGAACCGGAGAGAGTTAGAGCGGGCTCCTTATGGACTATGATGGCAAGGGTGACCTTAAACACCGGCTGGCCCGATAAGTCCGAGCCAGTGCCAGAAGAGACGGGGGTACCCAAGCCGTGTACATGCACCTACCATAAGTCCATGTATGGATAAAGTAGGTATTATAGCTGTATATTAAGGTATATACGTATATTACATCGTATGCCAGGGGTGGGGTTCACGCCGAGGCCCGAACTCTGTCAAAATTCTAAGTTTTGACCCTCAGGTGGGCAGACAGGTGGGCGGACAGGTGGGCGCACCCACCCACCTGAGTGACCCATCCATGTGAACTATTTAGTTATTTAAGAAGTATATATATAGCATTTATGATTTTCTTTTATTTTCATTTATGACACTCGTACGTTGGTGAGGATAGTAAAGAGGAGAGAGAAAAGAAAGGGGAGAAGAAGGGAAGAGAAGGTAGAGGAAGAAGAGAAGGATTTCAGTGGCGCCGAAGCTTGATCTTCCCATTCCGGCGCCGGAAGAGTGATCTTCAACACTAGATCTACATTTAGAGGTAAGCAAAGTTGGGTTCCTTAAACATTCACCATACCTAAGCATAAACCCTTGATTCGAGTAGGGTTTCTTGAGATCTTGTAAATCCCCTTTGAAATGATGAATCTAAGGTTTAATAGATGATTTATGTGTTGATCTTGAAGGATTTGAAGAGGTATTGACAAGGTTGGAGAAGCATTGTGGGTTTGAAGTGATTTTGAGGGTTTGAAGGTGTTCTTGAGCAAAGAAGGTAAGATGGTTTCCCAT
The DNA here is from genome assembly GCA_022985045.1 of Macadamia tetraphylla. NCBI lineage: Eukaryota > Viridiplantae > Streptophyta > Magnoliopsida > Proteales > Proteaceae > Macadamia > Macadamia tetraphylla. The sequence continues at coordinate 27,236,212 of CM040964.1, read as the reverse complement.
CACTTGAATCTAACCTAGATCTAGGTTAGAACCATCCTATAAGACATTGAAAGTGTGAAGAATGGGTTGGGAAAAGCCCCATTTGAATCCCCAAAGAATGGAGGAAGTTTGGAAGAAACAGCAGTTTTCCCGCTAAGACCGGTGGGTAGGATCGGTGGGCCATCTGGCCCGCCTATGGGCACCCGCCTGAGAGGGCAGGGCCTTCGGGCACAACCGACGGGTCACCCTACCCGTCGGTCTTAACAGGCCCCCTGACCCAATCGGTGGGCCAGACTGGTGGGCCAACTTGCCCGTCGGTCCAAACCGGTGGGCCAGACAGGTGGCCTGTCTGACCCACCTGAGAGGCCCCGAATGTGATTCTTACGTTTGATTGGACCCAAATCGGACGTGCAACCTTCTTTTAACGTTCTAAACATGATTTTTTTATCTTATCTCGTTAATTTTGATTCCAAAATGGTGAAGTACTAACCCCGCTCAATCATGTTAGGTTCACCAAATCCTACACTTCTCGCACCGGATCTCACCCGTACCGAACGGGAATCCTTGTACACTACAGGTTAGTGGGGAGAGGACGTTTGGCCTTGTTTCAAGGCATTGTTTGGCATTCATTTAAATGTATCTAGTCCACTCATGCCATCATGAACATGCTACGTAGATTAGTCATCCTCACATTGTTATGCATGTGTGCTATGTTTACTTTCTAAATGCCAAGTGATGAGATGCTTATGTGATGAATGTTGACATCATGGTGCATAATGCATTAATAGACTAGATGCCGTAGTCGGCTTGGAAACGAGTGCATTGGTGGCCCGTGGTATGGGACGTGGTGGCACTATGCAATCGTACTATTGTCATATAGGAGCATGCGGTTTAGGATTTTCACCATCCCGTGCTACGACCCTTCCCAACAGGGGTTAAGGTGTTGGGTTACCATTTGGGGGGAAGCAGTGGTCGCGGTTGTCGGGTCATTGTGGCGGTTAGACTTAACGTCCGGCGGGTTATTAGGACAATCGGCAACCCCGGTGGTATATTCAAGAGGGCCAATCGTACTGCTTTTAAATTGATGGAGTCAGCACCTTTAATTTCAGTCATTTACTTTTCTGTTGAGAGCCGATGGACGGCATGTTTTTATTTTTTTGAGTACTCACGGTGGGCCTTCTCCGACAGCCCTATGGGCGTATCGCGAGATGGAGTTCACGCTCATACCCGAGTATACAGCCTGTTTGGCTGTAGTAGCACTAAACCAAAGACTTAGTAATGTTGCTTAGGTGGATGTGATTTAAAATGTATTGCATAGCATGTAGTGCATATGATGTGTTTTGCTATGTGGACTGCTGTATGGTCCATCTTACTACTTATTGAGCTAGTGAGTTCATCCCACGTGTGCACCCCTTTTTAGATGATTTTATAGGTTATACATCTGAGGAGCACGGGGTGGGTCCCACAGTCGAGTTTCTCGAAGAGGACTGGTGGGCCCCTGAGGAGTTAGAGCATGGCACTGACTGCTCGTGCGAGAGTTGTGCTGCGGGACCGCAGTTCTGATGTCGAGTTGAGCTCCACTTTTGAGGCTAAGCTGAGCTCTACCATGTGATGCCGAGCTGGGCTCAACCCTTGATGCCGAGCTGAGCTCTAGCCTTTGATACCGAGCCGATCTATGTACTCTGATTTTTTATGGTTTTCTTTATGTACTTAATATGTGAATTGTACTTTTATCGTGTAAATATCATGCCTTCGGTCCCACATGTATATAACTATTGTATCACAACTCGGGTATCAAGTATTATGGGAATATTCACAGGTAAACCAAGTCTTCTTCTGATCTGATAACCTTTTATTAGTTGTGTGTATGCTGTGGTGGAATACATTATCAGATGATCCTGGCAGGTTTGGGTTAACCGGTGTTAACCGGTCACTGGCCCAGTTCAGTGTGAACGGGGTGTGACATTGGGTGTTTGCTGTTTGGCTCTCCTTGTGTTTCCTTTTGGTTTTTTTTTTTTTTTTTTTTTTTTTGGAGAGAGGGTGGCATGGTGAGGGGGTATTAGCTTGGTGGAGCTTGTATGGCTACTAATACCATGTTGAATTGAGTCTTCTGTTACTACCAATGAGACTCCTATTTTGTAGGAGGGTTTTTGAGGTAGAGGAGGACTTTAACTATGTTGATTGTCCCGAGGTTGTACCTGGGGACCTAGTAGTCGTCGATGATGCCGTTGAACGAGGATCATGCCATACGAGGAGTTACGATTTTTAAATTTATGGCTGTTTTTGAACTCGCATCTCCCAATATCCTTGTGATGAGAGGATCCTGGAAGAGATGACCACCCACGCTCTGCCGAAATGGGAGAAACCTTGCTCGATTAGTATCTCATGTTCTAAGAGTATTATGGATTTCGATAGTTTATTTTAAACAAACCTTTTCTTCTAGTTTTGTGCATGCCTCCTCTTACACCTCTGAATGTTATGATCAAGTAGGGGTTGGAGGCCACGGTCAAGGTGATTCAAGCTTGTATAGCCACCAAGGTTTGAGAGATTGAAGGGAAGGACAAGGAGATCAACACTAAAGATGAGGATATCGATTCTTTAATGAGTGGTTGGGATCGCCATCTCCAATGCAAGGTAGCTAAGGCCTCGCTTCAAATGTTCAATGGTGTGCGCTCTGTTTGTGGCTTAGGTCATCACGGTTTTGAAGCCCATAATGTTTATAAGTTTCAAGGCAGGAAGACTTTCCTTAGGACTATCTCAAGCGCTAAGGAAGACTTGAGTTCCACATGCGATTAAATAAGGGACCTTTCTCAAACGAGCAAGTGGCCAAGGAAGATTTCAAAAGGTGGCAGCTGAAGTCCCAATTAAAACATCTACAAAAGTAGTTGGTGGTTGTGGGGACTAACTGTCGAGAATCTATGTTTCATCCAACTTGTTTTCGAACATGTAATTCACCATCCTTTGGTAAGTGGCCCCTGTGTTCTTTAACCCAAAGGGTATTACCTTGTAATCGAAATTTCCTTGGGCTATTAAGAACATAATTTTTTCTTCGTCTTCTTTCTTCATTTGGATCTGATTGTATCCAGAATATGCATCCATGAAGGTGAGCATTCTGTGACCTGTTGTGGAGTCTATCAAGGTGTCAATCTTTGGTAGTGGATAGCAATCCTTAGGGCATACTTTGTTCAGGTCTGTGTAGTCTATACAAATTCACCACTTGCCATTTGACTTAGGCACCATTACGACATTGGCCAGCCAAGTTGGGTATTTAATCTCCCTTACGAAACCTGAGTCCAACAACCTTTCTACCTCTTCATTTATTATTGCCTGTCTGTCTTGGGTAAAATTTCTCCGCCTTTGCTGGAATTGTTTGAAATTTTCCCCAACATTGAGGTTGTTCTCTGCTACTTCCCTTGGGATCCTTGGCATGTTTGATGAACTCCAGGCGACCACTTCCAAATTAGCTTGGAGAAAACTCAGGATTTCTTTTTGGTGTCCTTGATTCAGTAAGGCTCCAACCCGTACAGTCTTCATTGGCTCGGCTCGGCTTGGCTTGGCTTAATGGGATGGTTAACAACTCCTCAACTGGCTCGGTGCATCTTTCCTTCTTCCCTCACATCGGCAATCACTCGGGGCAAGCCAGGCCCAAACAATGACTTTTCATAGCTTTAACGAAGTTAGCATAACACTCTCTTGATGCACGCTGGCTTGACCTACATTCTCCGATCCCATTCTGTGTTGGGAACTTGACCTTCATATGCTTTGTGGAAATGACTGCACCAATGCTGTGCTTGGGCGATCGAGGATGGCATTGTATGGTGAGACCACCATCACTACCATAAAATTTACTATTGTCGTGGTTGTTTTCGGATCATGCTTGATGGTTATTGGCAACTCTATGGTTCCCCCAATTTCTGATGGGGAGCCAGAGAATCCATACAATGGGCCGTTTGTGGGCTTCAGCGCACCTGCTTCTAGGCCAAGTTTCTAGAATGCTTCGTATGCCATAAGGTCAATCGATGCTCCAATGTTCACCAACACTCAGTGGAACGGGCGGTTATTGACAACCAACTGGATGACGATTGCATCATCATGGGGCCAATTCAACCCTTCTACATCAAAATCTGAGAAGGTGATGACAGGATCTACTCGGGTTGCTTTCACAGGTTGTTCGATGATGCACAAGAAACAAGCATTGGCCTTTGCCTTCTGCACTAATTCTGCAACAGGTCCTCAGGGTTCTGTGGCTCAGCCCGGCCTCATCTTGACTTCGTCGATGCTCACCGAATTTCTGTTTTAAATATTTGTTCAAGTATCCTGCCTTTATGAGTTCATCAATCCCTCTCTTTAGGGCTTTATAGTCCTCCGTGTCATGTCTGTGATCCTTGTGATACCTGTAATATTTGTTGGGATTTTTTTCTTTAAGCTTGGAGACCATTGGCCGGGGCCAGCGTAGGAACTTCTGATCCTAGATTTCCAGCAGGATGTCGGTCCTCGTCCTGTCCAACTCATACCTCTCTAGAGCATCTGTTTGGCCTATGGGCCGGTCCTGCTTGGTCTTTTAATACTCCCAATCTTCCTCCCTTGGGCACTGGCTCCTTTTTTTTTATCTAGTTCAAGCTTATCCACCAACCCTTTGACTGCCAACACGTCATCCATATTAGCGTATTGGTTACACCTCTACAATAGATATGGCATTATAACTGGTACGCCAAGTGCCAAGGACCATACCAGTTCTGGATGTGTGATCCCGTTGCACAATAAGCTATACGCAACCCCTTCTGGTAAGTTCTTCACTTCCAATGCGGCTTTCGTGAATCGAGCAAGGAATTCCCATATGGGCTCGCCTGGCTTTTGTCTCATGTTCATCACATTACTGGGTGTTTGGAGCTGCCTCATACTTGCCTGGAATCGAGCAAGGAACACATTCGTGAGCTCATCATAGCTCCATATAGACTTGGGCCATAGGCTTGACATCCACAGAAGAGCTGCGTCTTTCAAAGATGCCACAAAAGCTTTGCAGAGCGTGACCTCCGACTTGGCATGTACTATCATGGCCGAGTTGTAGTACAATAGATGGTCAGAGGGGTCTGTGGTTCCATTGTATGTCTTTAAGGGGGGTATATAAAAATTTTGGGGAAGCTCTGTGTCTATGATTTCATCTGACAAAGTGTTGTGGGTAGGGGCCACAGCCAGGTTCAGCGGGGTGCCAGCTCGGCTTGTTCCTTAGCACGTGGCTATGTACGAGTGGGTCAACCACTACTTGCTTCCATGGGAGGGAACCCCAATTCGCATGCAGAAAGCCTTGGGCGTCTGTCTGGTTCTGTGGGAGGAGTCACGCTGTTGCCGTGTGGCCTCCTTGTGTGTTGGTGCTCATTAGGTTCTAGTTAGGAATTTTATAATGGTTACCACTGGTTTTCGAGCCTATGGGGGCTAGTTAAGCCAGTGCGACTTCATCTGGGAGTCGGTGCAATCCTATTGCTAGCTGCGGGAGGATCGGGTAAGGTTGATCCGAACTACCTAATAAACGTCCTCACAAGGTTATTGGTCTCGAGCATTTGCCTCTGCAAATCCTAGATTTGTTCGGCTATGTCAATGGGCTCAGAAACAGAGTAGTTTCTCATGGGGTCGCCCTGTGTGGCCGTTGCCAATGGTCTTGCTGCCGGTCTTGCTTGGTCTCCTATGGCACCCATCACAGGACGCAATGTTGGTCCCTCCATTGGGGTGGGATGTCCTGGTTCTTCCATAAGGGCATTTTCAGTGGTCTACAGACTTCGAGACCATCGAGATCTTGTTTCAGGGGCAGTGGGAGACACAACTCGTTCACTGCGCAACTGCATTGACTTTTAAGGCTTTTTGTTTACAGTTCCCACAGATGACGCCAATCTAATGCGGTAAAAATTGACTAGGTGATCTTCCTTGCAAGACTTGATCTTCTACACTAGTCTTGCACAGAATGAGAAGACAAGAGAGAGCCAGGCTGACCCGACGGGGGACTCTCTGATGCCTAAGTCAGATTTTCCCCACAATAGTTACTTAAGAGAATTTCTTGTGAAAAAGAGTGATCCTTGTTCCTGCGGCTTACCTTGCTTTTTGTAGGCAACGATCCCAAAGGATTGGTCAAAAAGAGTCCCCTTCGGGTGGGTTACTTGCTTCTCTTGATGCCGCAAATATTCCTGGGATATTTGCTACTAGCATGAACTCCTTGGGCTCCTGGATCGTTGGTCGTTCCACGTTTGGGGGGTGGTAGGACTCTTCCTTGCGAGTGATTCGGATTACAATTCCTAAAAACTAGGAGTAGTTCCCCACGTTACACTGGTTGTGTGTTGTGTTTAGCAACGGCACTTGCTTGGTTGTGGTTTCCTCAAGGCAAAGGCTCAAGTTGACGATAGCCGCGATGAGGGTCTTGCCTAAGCGGGGCCGAGGCGAGAGCTCGGCCCGAATATGACCGAGGCAAGAACTCGGCCTAGATGTGACCGAGGTGAGAGCTCGGCATAGATGTGACCTAGGTGAGAGCTCGACATAGATGTGACCAAGGAGAGAGCTCGGCATAGATGTGACTGAGGTGAGAGCTCGGCCTTAATGTAAACTCGGGCAAACGGCTTTTTATTGGTTTGTGCTTATGTGGTGATCTGATTTGCCTCATCACTTATTAATTTTTTTATTTCAAAATTTCTAATTTTATCCAGTTCAATTCATTTTTTATTGTTTTGATTGATCAGCTAAATTTCGGTTTCTTGTTTTTTTATCAGTTCACAAAATCCAGACCAAAGGCAACCAATAAGGATTGGGACAGGGATACTCAAATCATTTCTTTAAGATTATATATTACTCGATTCTACGAGTCTGATGAATCTTTACATATGTGAATATAAATAAACGTCCCTAATCTGTGGATATGACATCTATTCTACAATCTCCATGAACAAACATGACTAGTCAAGCAAATGGTCAAAGGTGATTTGCGGCTAACTCTTTCAGTTATTGCATATAAGCGTACAACCATTTGCGCCTTTATTGGGTCTTAATTTTACCAAGAGATATGAACACCTCTGCAACCCAAAGAGAGGTACGTGTTACGATCAACAAAACTGTCCAAACAACATCTGTCTAGACAAAAGGGTATTACATATGAAATGGTCAAAGATCAATTCCACTTTTTCATCTTAAGATAAATGCCATCATCACATTATAAGAAGATAATCAAAACAATCATATGTGCATGACATCATGACATGTAGATGAAAATAAAAGTAATCAGTAAGAGCAAATGAAAACCAAAGCAAATAACCCCCAACGATTATAAAATTTTGAAAACACTATCTTTCCCATAACCAATGCAACTTTGCAGAATAATTGTAATAAGAGGCTATTACTTTATTTCCTTTTTCCATTGCTTTCTAAATACAAAATGTTGTGACCGAAATCTGACCGTTGACTTTAGGAGAGAATTGCAAAAAAGAGGGGTAAGAGGGGTGTTTTAGTAAAAGGCTTTTCGATGTTTGAATCAGTTTTCAGACACCAATAAAGATTGAGAATAGTGGAGAAAGAGGGAGAGAGATTGACCTTCTTTATTTAGTCTTTCTTTTCTTTTTTATAAAATAAGTGTAATAAAGCCTTAATTTCAATAAGGGGTGAAATTCCTTATTTACCTCTATAGGTAGCAACCTTGAGTCAGTGGATAGTCCCTTGATTTGATATTTAGCTCTTTTGAATGCCACATGTCATGTGTCTATTGGCAAGATGATTTTGGGTATATCAGATGCCTCCCATTCTCTTGGGCTCTGCAAGAGTCTGAAGGAGTAAATTGCTTCTCTTTCTTGTTTCTCCTTTTGCTTTTGTTTGTGGTAGTTTCATGTTGAGAACTCGAACATGAGTGAACGCTGAAGGGAAAATGATGAGTTGAGATGATGATTTGAATTGAAGAGTTGAAGAACAAGGAGAAGTGAGTAGACCAGGTGGAGGCTAATTAGAACATGTAGGGCTAAGCCGACTAGGTTAGGGTCAATGAGAACATGTAGTGGTGAGTCAACCAAACCATTTAGGGCCGAGCCGACTAGGTTGTGGTCAATCAGAATATGTAGTGGTGATTCGACCAGAACATGTAGTGGTGAGTCAACCAGAACATCTAGGGCCGAGCCGACCAGGTTGAGGCAGACCATAACATCTGGGGCTATGTCGTTGGGGCCGACTAGAATAACTAGGGCTGAGCCGACCAGGTGTAGCTGTAGCTTAATGTTTCGGGGTGCAGTAGGTGTAGTTTCTTGTTCGTTCCTTGCATGATGATTAGGTTGTGCCGACATTTCGGCCTTGTCCTTAGTGTTTCTTAGCTCGTATGGAGTATGGGGCCTTACCTTTGGTGCATTGCTCTCGTGGACCGTTTTGTATAGGGCCTTGCGCTTGGAGATTTACCTTTGGTGTGTCGTTGGGGCATTACCCTTACTCCTGTGGCTTTTCATTGGGGCAATACCTTTAAAGATCTTCATCTTGGTCAGCTCTAAGGCATTGCCCTCGTAGTTTTTCGTTAGTATTAATCTCTCTTGGAGGACAGTGTTGTGCTCTTTTCACTTTTTGTTGGTCTTCACCTCTCATGGAGGATAGGGTTGTGCCCTTGTTGCTTTGTTGGTCTTCACCGCTCTTGAAGGATAGGACTGTGCCCTTGTCACTTTCGTTGGTCTTCACCTCTCTTGGATGATAAGGTTGTGTCCTTGTTGCTTTCCATTTTTACCCGACGACTTATCTTCGAGTTCAATATTGACCTATATATTGAGCTGTATAGTGGAGAGAGCAGTGACAGGGGCTACCAAGATCCAAGCAGGTTGAAATGAATTCAAGAATTTAAACCAAATATAACTTGGTTCTTAACTAAATAATTGCTTATTTGCCGAGCTTGAGTGTTGTGTGGTCAGATATGCATGTCGAAGACCAGACATTGGTGTATCAGATGCCCTCCACTCCCTTGGACTCTTCAAGAGGTTAAGGGAGTAGATCTCTGTTCATGAAAATGGGTGTCGAAGACCAGACATACACCGTAATTATCCAAAAATGGGGGTCATGTTAAATAAGTGACACATCAAATCACATTGAGTTGTAATCATGAGATAAGATTATTATCATGTAAAAGTAGTGAGAAAATTTGTGATCCCAAAAATATAGTGGGTTGTATAGTCACCGGTTAGTTGTTCTCAAATGAGTTGACCAGGGAGTAATGACTAGATGACTATTTTATTGAGATCCAAGCTTCGACCAGAAGCTAGGCTTAGTGGGTGCCAAGCACCAACCAGAGGAATGTGAGCTTATTACCAATCACGGATTTAAGTCGATTGGGCGTGGCCTCGGCACTTGTTGGGTCTAGTCCAACGTGCTCACTATATGAAAGTGGGTCTAGCTTTCGGTTTGAGTTCTCATGATTTCGCCATGGCCCATCTACCCACAATAGTTGGGAAAAGCCTAGGGAAAAAAATTCTAAAATTCAAATCGTATCAAAGTTGATTGTTCAGAGTTTTAAAACTTATCTTTTGAGTTCAGTAATGGAGTGCTTGGTTGCAACATGCTTGGCTTCGAAGTGTTTGGCTGTGGGATGGTCTGCTTAGCCTTGGCATGGTATGCTCAACTATCTGGTCTGGTCCATTTCGGGTTCAATGAGACCTGACCATGCGACCATGCATGTGAGCCTGGCCGAATGAGAGTTGCAACTTACGAGCGGGATGTGACCAGAGAGTTAAGAGACTCAAGACCAGAGTGCTAGCCCGAGAATGGGTTGTGATCCGGGATCAATGACACAAGAATGAGCTGCAGCCTGTGACATGTGACTTGTGATAAGCTGGGTAGAATTTTTAGCCTACAAAGAATTAGAGCTAGTCTTCACGTGTCTGGTCCTGCTTGCGAGGTATGCCCCTTTCACGTATCTAATCTTGCTTGCAAGGTATGCCCTCACTCCACCGATCCGCTACCGTTATCTTCAAGAATCATGTCGCTCATTTCACAACTGAGCATTCCATCCATGAGGTGACTTTCATGCGAGCTGAGGAAATCCTTGCTCAGTTTCCTAATTGCTTGGCTGCTATGTGGTCGGCTATGGGAAACCTGATTGCTCAGGTGCAAAATGGTCAGAGAAATTATGCCGAGCACATCAACCTAGTTTGAAATAATTTAACTATGTCTCCATAATTAACTAAGTTAATTTCACCTCCCACCTTCATTAACCTGAAGGCATGTGACTTGGACACGTTCTCATATACAACAATCCAACCAAGATCACCGATACAACAGTACTTTAAGACCACAAATTTATGAAATAAACTAAAGTCCATGTGTATTTAATAAACAAGTGTGGTAGCACAACTGGTAAACTTCTATTGATATATATCCTATTTACACAAAAGAATGTCTAATCCTTCCTAAACATAATTACAAGTAATACCCACAAGGTTACATCAAATATATACTTAAAAGAATCAAAAGAAGCAAATGATGCTATCATCTTTATGGTGCCCCATAGGCACAATTTTCACAAACACATCCCAGTTCATGTTCAACTAATTCTTCAACATACAGCTTATCACCATACAAAGCTGATGTTTCCACAATAGCATCTGAGGGAATACCTGGGTCACCAATTAAAAACACACAATAAATGGGGTGAGCTTCCACAAAGCCCAGTGAGGGGTGAATATGCAAGTAAGCAGAAACAAGTATGAATGCAACAATAAGTATCAACATGATTAAATGAATGCAAAATATGATTCGGATTATTATCACCTGATACGGCCAAATTGATTGCCCAGTAGGGTAAGAACACGTGGTATCTAAGGAAATGACACGTGTCGTTCACGATATAGGCTGCAAGGATTACACGCTCAAGCGTGAAGAGAATATTCCCACGAAGGGATAAGGCGTGTCGGTAGGACTCAAGAGGAAAGGAGGCGGACCCGAGGAGGACTCTTCCAAGGAAAGAAAACCCTAAACCCTAAGGACTATAAAGAGGGCCCGAGAGGAAAAAGGTGTAAAAACCCACACCATTACCCTTGTGAAAAGCTATGCGGCCGATCTCTAACTTGGGCATCGGAGGACTAACCCCGGATAAACCTCCGGGCCTCTGCCTTCTGTGTTTGTGCAGGATCAGCTCATACGGATTTTCGGCAGCAACATCACCCAAGCCTATTCAAAAAAACTAAGTCCATATGGGGTCTTAGCGCTATTACAACATAGGTGATATCCCGATCTCAAATTTTCCATCGGTCACCCAGCAATACAAGCTAATTGCGAGTCAAGAGCATATTGGTCCCTACATGCGTACCTCTGTACCCAGTAAGGCCCTATTAATAATCCCTAGGAACCATGAAACCAAAATCACCATCGACAACTCGGTTTGTCTCGACACCGAAATAACCATCGACTACATCGAATGAGTGGAATTAGTCAATACCTTTCCCCTTATTAGCAAAGGGTTGTAGCACTTAGGTGTGTTATCCTAGCCCAATGCAATGTAGTATGCAAGCATATCACATCACAAGAGTAAGGTAGTCATGGTTAAGAATGTAGTACCGGAAACACCATCAGCCACATTACACCCACACAATCACAGCCACATACTCTTTCACTCTCTGGGAATTCAATACTGAAAACACCCTCGCCAACACTGCACTCTACTCAACAACAACCACACACTATCCACATTTCAAACACACGCATTATCCACATCTCAATAATATTGCATATCTCAATTCACAAATACTAACAGTTTATTCAATGCAGAATCATATGATCATACATGGAGAAAACAAAAGAAACACTCTTCAAATTAAAACACAAATCCCACTCACCTCTCATCTCTACGAGCCGTGTACTATCGATGCTTCGACTGTAGCCTCACCACTTGATGGTTCCATTCATTGGAAACAAAGGGGTTTTAGGTCAAATGCCATGTATAGAAGAGGTCTTACTATAGGTCAACTGACCTACCAAAAAGGAGGTCCAAACTAGGTTTCAGACAGCTCACTAATGGAGCTGACCCACCATTAGGTTGACCAGTAGACGAATCCGAGGGTTTAAAAAAGCTACAGGGTTGTTCACTGGTGGATGCTCATCGGCTGGTGTTCACCCACCGACCGGTGGAGTGAAAATTATAGTTTCTCTGCCGAGATTCATCCCTTTTAGCATTTGGGTCCTTTTGGGTATCTATGTATGCTTCTAATTCTCTTCTACGGTGATGATCACACCCATACTTCATAGTTTTCCTATTTTAGGTAGGTTCAAATGTTAGGGTTAGTGATCTAGAGTTAAACTTCATGTGTACAACAAATACACATACTAATTAGCTTAGGAATGATGTAATTAGTCACTGAGGTTAGATAGATTTTAAGGATTGGTCTATTTCCCCAATTTACGTTTAGGTGGCTAAGTTTTAGGGAATTAGGTTAGGCTCTTCAATGTAAAACGAACCTGGTAACCTACTTACCTAGAAAAAATGAGATCCTTGCCACATTTTATGGGAAATTTCAGATAGTTGAGATGGTCAAGGAGAATGTAGTTCATAACTTTCCGATGAGCTAACCAACTCACTAAAGAGACAGAGGAGCTAGAGGATATGAGAGTTACTGAGAGGAGAGTGTACTCACATTCACTTGTGCGAGTATGCAAGTATGCTCCCCACCTTTGGATCCAACTCTCCTTGTCCTCCTTACCTTCTCTTCTTCTTCTTTCTCCCTTCTCTCCTTCTCCTGTCTTAAATTTGGTAGTTATGAAATAAATGAGCTAATAGCTCCTTATATAGTAATTTAAGTTCACTAAGGCTTGTTTGAAAAATAAATGTGTTTCTCCTATTATTAGGATAATTGTCCAATCGGCACTAGTGGACTCACTGGGGTGATCTACCCCCATTAATCCACCCATTTGCAAGTTGTACAAGCTATTGGAGGTGGTCTGATATGCACAAGTGATAAGGTTCAAGGCCCATGGCTAAATAAGCTATGATGTCACAATATTCCCACCAGTGGATGCTCACTCGTTGGTGGTGATCCACCTATGGCCATCATCCAGTGTGTCAAATGTGCCCAATTTTAGTGGGGACACCTCCACCTTGCTGCACTGATGGTCCCTAGGGCTTGTACAAGTGTGTGGGCCAGACTTCAGGGGAGTAATCTAATGTTTATTTTTCTTCATCTGTTTGATTTAAATTATTCCTTTATTCACAAAAAATAAATAAATAAATAATAATAATAATAGTAATAATAATAATAATAATAAATTAAATTAAATTATTCCCTCTGTCTCTTCTATTGATTAACTGTTATACCCGAGCCCTAAGCCTACCTTGTGTGACTCATAGCAAATGAATCACAAGAGGGGGACAATATCAATGACCACTGGCTCGCAGCAATTTTCTACCACGAGAGAAGGAATGATCCCACCTATAAATGTTACTTGTGTCGGGACAATTGGAAAGGTTACAATCACCGAATAAGTTAGTGTAAACCACCTGACCTTGAGGAGATTCACAGGAACCCTAGTATGCACCATGGATGTGGTGGTTCCAATGAATTGTAAGGAGGGAAAGTTACAGGAGATATGGCTATGGGGTTTGACGGTATGGCATCCTGATCAAAATTTTTTCATCAAGCTTAGATAGAACCAGATCTCTAACGAACTCAAATTTGGGAAATGGAGTAGAGGGTGAGGCTCTTCTCCACCTCTTCTTCCATAGAAAACCGCTTTTGGGACATAGCTAAGAGAATGCATACGAATCTGAATGAACCGAATTGGAACATGGTCGGCCACTGGTTGAAGCGACGATCTCTACTGCGGCAAGTTCGAGATTTTCAATGTGGATGCTCATTGCTCCTTCATTCCCCCAGATGGCACCAATTGTTGTGACTAAAATCGGACCATAAAAAATGTTGTGTTATGACATGCCTTCAAATATCATAGGAATGCACGTCAAATACCAAATAGGGAGTCGCCACATAGGTTCAAAGGCCTAAGACCCGAATTATGAGTCTCTATTTAAGAGAGAAAGCTAATGACTCGATTGGGTAAGGAATGGTCCATGTTCCAGATCTCTGGATGGGTGTCAATTTACAAGATAGTGAGGTGTTAGGCACCCGACTCGAGCACCCTGAAGGTCAGTCTCCTTCTATCTAGACCTTTGTTGTGTATAACCCTACTTGCTAATCTCACGCTTAGTCATAATTAAGAGACCTAATCTAAGTTAGGTTGAAGAAAGTGTTTGACTTAACTATGTTTTTGGATCTTGCTACCCTAAGTTAAAGAGTTTGTGTGTGTGTGTGTGTGTATGTGTACACATGGATATAATCATAATAACACATAATCAATTAAATTCTATGCATAAAAAAGGAATCCATACACAGAGAAATACATGAAACTCATTACAAATATGAAAAGTGATCAAATTACAAAGAAAGGGGGGAAAATTTTACAAAGCATCCAAAAGAATGGAGAAATCGGATTTGGGCTAGATGATGGGGTAGCTCTCCCAAATAACATCATTCATAATTGAGATTCATATTAATGCTCCTATACTACGGATTGATATTGTGCGCCAACCACACCCATCCTACAATAAGACGTCCTAGTCTATTCTCCAGAAGCCATATTCTTATCTATTATTTTGATTAGGACCAGAGAGAGAGAGAGGCCCAAAGAAGAATTTAAAATAAAGCTGGTTTCGAATTCTAATTCATTTGGATGAGATTGGAACGTAGGCCGTAGAAAGAGGAATTTAACCATGAATGGGTTAATTCCTAAGGACTCTAAGACTCCAAACTAATGACAAAAATGGGCTTAAACGTAGCCCAACAAGAAAGGAGTTGGAATTTGATCCAACAGTGGCCGACTCTTCACATTTAACTCATTTCTAGTCTATTAAAGGAATATCAAACAAATATTTTAGTTTTTTTTTTTTTTTTTCGGAGAGCCCTAATGAAACAAAAAAGAAAATCGCATATAGGCTAGTGATTTTGGGCAAATCTGAGCCTATCTAATGAGATTAGAGATTTTAATTCCTAAAGGCTGGAAACGACTCTAATACAATTCATTGAAAATGCCAGGGCCAGTTGATATAGCCGTGCTATCCTGATTGGAGAACAAGAGATGATCACAAACACAAAAGCTTCTGTTGTTAGAAATTCTTTTGAAATATATTTTTTGTTATTTTTTTTTTTTAATGAAAATCTAAAAGAAAGATTTTTTTTTTCTTTAAGATTAAAAATAAAAGAAAACAGAACACACAAAGGAGGATAGGTCGAGGATAGGTCTGAGTCAACCCATACAAAGCCGAACCCTTACTACCCATGAAAAGCCCAATTTATAGTTAAAACCTACGCCTGATTCAATGATTTGATTCAGTCCCAAATCCTCTTAAAAAGTGTTTCCATTTTATAATGACAAAATGGAAAATGGGCCCAAATTATTTTCCACATCACAAGATATACTTAATAGCCCATGCACCTCTCCCAAATAACCTAAAATGAAAAATAGATTGCTAAATCCACGTCACGTAATGTGCACAATAGTTCATAGCCCATCGCAAATAGCCTAAAATCCACATCACACAATGTACGTAATAGATCACAAGCCCATCCCAAATAGCCAAAATGAGAAATAAATCACCAATTAACTTGACACAAGAAACAACCCATCTCTACCCTTTGATCCAAAAGAAAATTTATATATAATTGAAACATTACCAAATAAGTTAATGCAGTTTCAAATGCAATCACAGAACATTGATTCCACCATTCAAATCATCCATTTCCAGAAGTAATCATGCACATCATGATGAGATCCAAAACAAGATAGAGGAAGTTAGGGACTCATCAAAGACTCACAAAAAAATCAAAATAAGCTTCACAGAGAATGAAATAAAAATGGATGGGATTGGGGGCTGAAGACCATTAGAAAATCTTCCAAGAGCATCAATCCTTCTCTTCCAAAATCTCCACCGAAACCTCAAGAAATCACAAGTCTAAATCTAAATCCTCTTAACCAAAGATGAATCCCCAAGTTTAAGATAAAAAAAAAAAAAAAAAAAAAAAAAAAAAATCTCAGTATCCTAATCGAATTACTCTCAAAAAACCTCAAACCTTTTACCCGAGCCTGAAACCTTAAACCAAAAACTTGAGACCTTAACTCTATCAAACTCCTCTAACCCTCTCTGAAATCTATTGAACTTCTTGCTCTGTTCTTACCGCCAAGAAGACTCCCCTATCTTGTGTCTTTTTTTTTTTTTCTTTTTTCACCCTTTTTCCTTTCTATCACTCCTTTATACTCAGCCTATATTTACTCAGAGTCCCCTATTCTTAACTTTCTTTCCACACTCCCCTACTTATAAATTATTACATATTTTCTCCCTTAGTATTTTTAAATGACCAAATTACCCTTATCTTTTTACCTATTAACCGAATATCAGATTGGTGAAGGCCCAAGAAGGAAAAGAAAAAAGTCAGCCTGTTCTACTGGCATTTGGTGTAATTGTTCACACATTATACAATCGATACTCATTGATTTTATTTAGAAGAAGCCACACCACATCTGTATTTTGACATCGGAAATATGTAAGGTGGGCATTAAAATAAATATGGCAGGTTTGAGAATTCTAAGGTGGGTAATCGTAGGGGTGTCAATCGGTCGGGCTGGGTCGGTCTCGGTCCGACTTAATCGGGCTTGACCATTTGAAAGCCTTGAACCGTAAATGCCCATTTAAGTAAACGGGCCTAGCTTTCGTGGGCATGGTACAGTTTATAATCGGGTCGGTCGGTGTCGAGCTTTAATCGGGCTTTCTAATGGGTCTTAACCAAGCTATGGACCTATTTAAGTCTAAATAGGCTCTAAACGGGCTTCAAACGTGCCTTCCCTAAAATTATTTTCTTAAGTGGTTAAATGCCTAGAAATATGTGAGGAAAATCTTTAATAAAAAAGAGAAATGACATGAGATAATGGTTGTTCTTACAAACAAAAAGAAGAGATTACGACCTTTAGAACTTACAAAATAAAACTTAATTAAATCAAATCCTATTACAAAGCAAAGGGTAAGAAAGCTTAATTTGTTTCTTACTAGTAGTGGAAAAATAGAAATTTTATGTAGTATTAAAGGGGGGTCGGGTTAAGTCAAGCTACAATGAGTTGGTTCAAGTCGGGCATATAAACGTATCGGTTTGGTCGGCACCCAACGGGCTAGCTACATTCACTGTTAACGCCATTTAATAAATGACACATTTATTAATCGGGTAGGTCCAAGTCGGGCCATAAACTTGTCGGCCTCAGTCAGTCCTGCCGGTGCAGCTCAGAATTGACACCCCTAGGTAATCGTTTTGCGTGAAAACATTCTCCGCCTTGGGTGCGGCGAGCATCTGATGGCCAAAACGACATCGGGGCGTGTGCCAATATGATCTTGGCCATCCAATGCTCGCTGCACCCGCGGCAGACAATCATCCCTCTTGTTTTGCTGCCTTAATGGAAATTAAGGAAGATTTTCGGGAAAGAGAGGGAGGGGGATAAGATGTTATTGAGGGAAGAAGAGTCCTTATTTAAGGGTCCAGCTGTTGTTGGTGGAGTTCAAATTTGTTATTTCAGTTCCAATTTTTGTTAGGGAGTTTGTTCTGGTAGGGGAGTTAATCTTGGGTATGATAAGCTGGTGGTGAAGTTTGTTATTTAGGGGGAGGGGGAGGGGTTCTATTATCATCTGTTGGGGGATGCTTTGTTACAAACAAACAGAGATAATGTTCATGATATTTTCTCTGTAGGTTCTTCGGCTGTTCCTATATCTTCAACTCCAAGGTTTCGGGTATCAATGGTAGATATTTGGAAAAGAAAAAATATAGGAACAGCAGAGGAAACTACATGGAGCATATCTTGATGGCCCAACAGTTCATTGTATTCCATGATTTATTATTAACAAGATCTAGCTCTGCTATTCCCAAGATCGATTTTCCCAAAATATAGAGCACAAGAGAAAGGTTTTGGGATTTCTATAGTGAGGAAGAGTACATTCAGATTTCTTGAACTAAATGGACTTGCTATCAGTTTTTGCATCAGAGATCCAGTTCTCCGGCACCAGAAATCCATCAGTGCAGTTTCGAGCAGGTACGATCTCCAATGTCATCGATGGTTGCAAGACATGATAGGTAGGTAGTTCATGACTGTTGCTGTTTTGGAAACTTATGTTCTTTATTATTTAGATCGTAACTTAGTCATTGCCAAGGTTTTAAAATTCGGATGCAAGTTTCAACCAATATTGATCCAGATTGGTTTTAGAACTTTTACTTTTGACCTTTTGGTTTCCACTTGCATTGGAAACCATCACGATGCACACACACACTGAAATCTGGCTTTGCAAGCTTTAGCAGACTAATTGGGTCCTTTGCTTAGGTTGGGTTAGATTAATTATTTTTCAATTCTTAGATTAAATGAATGAAATTGGGAAAAAGATCCTCTCCACCACCAATGATCCTCCAACAATTTATCCAATGGTTGGGAGTGCTTTGACACGTATCCTCAGGTGTCGGCAGGTGTTGAGATGCGCGACCAAGCCCTCCCAACCCTTGGATGGATTGTTAGAGGGTGGTTGGATTGTGCATCGTTGGAGAGGAGCCAGATCCATGAAATTGGTCTCCGATCACATGCTCTTCAATAGCATCTTCTTTTTTTTTTTTTTGAATAAAAACTTATATTAAGGGAAATCTAAATACAACTCTAGGATGAACAACTCCTGTGGAGTCAGTTAACAACAGACGGTATAGAAAAGGTAGGGGAGAAGAGTCCCAATAAAAGTAGGACCTATTAGAGGATCCAAAATTAGCTAAGCAGTCAGCCGAAAAGTTCCCTTGCCTCAGAAAATGAACAAATTCAATGTAGTTGAATCGCCAAGATAGAGTAAGACAATGGCATCTCAGTATGGCAAATTGATATATTCAAGTGGGTCGGTCCTCTTCTGCTTTCAAGCAGAAACCCAAGTTGATAACTCGCGGCAGACTATATTCAAGGTTGCCTCACTTGCTAAGAAAGAGAAGTTCAAAAATTGAAAACAGAGAACGAGAGAGATTAATAGGAAATTTTAAGAAAGGTAAGCTGCAGGAGGGGATCAAGGAAGAAGAGGTTGGGCGGGAGTTGCAGAGGAGGTGGGGCATGGAGGACAAGGATGGAAAGGAATGTGTGATGACAATGTGAATACACGTGATGTGATACCAATACAATGGCGATCTGATTTAAATGTATTTTCACCGATTTAATGTTTTATTAGTTGTACAGATCGGCCATTGTATTGGTATCAATACACGGTCACCGCTAAAGGTATTGCAGGAATTGAGATCAAATTGGATATTTCAAGATGGAAAGGGTGGGGAGCAGGGGTGAAGGGGGCAGTCGGTTAGGGTTGATGAGGATACTTGGATAGAGGGGCAACATCGGCATTTAAAAACACTAGGGGAGAAGATGTAAAAATTTAGAAGTAGTGGTGTATCAGAAGAAAAAAGAGGACTTTGAGTAAATATGGTCTGACTATAGGGGAGTGATTATCCTTTTTAAAATTTTTAAAATATTTTTCCTAAAAAAGATGGTCCCTAGGAGTGTCAATTTCAAGCCCATACTGGTAGGCCCGACTGAGCCTAACATGTTTATGGCCCAACCTGAATCGGCCTAATTAATAAACATGTCGGGCCTAAGCCTATCCTTTTGTAAATAGGTAACACACGGTGCAAGATGTAAGCCTGATGGGCCTCCCAACCAACCCAGCACGTTTACAAGCCCAATTTGGACCGACATGTTAAACCCGACCATTTTTATAGGTATTTTGATTTTTCTGGGTTAAAATAGAATATATATTGATTTTTTTTTTTATCAATTATTGACTGTAATTAAGTATAATATCTTTTCAAAACTGTTGATGATTTAACAAAATAAATTACAGTATCTTAAATCTAAGAAAAGTAAAGACCGTTTAAGGCCCATTTACGGCTTTATTGATACATTATTTTATTTACGGCCCAATTAGAGCCTGATTAGCCCAATTAGGAGAAGCTCGATTAAAGCACGGAACCCGATTGAGCCCGATACAACACCGACCAAGGTCAACTCATTCCTTAAATAAGTAGGTCATAGTCTGAAGATATACGTCCGACCGAGGCCGACCCTCTAGTCCCCCCCTCTCTCCTAATTTTCTAAGAGAAAAATTTAGAGTCCCCCTAATAAAAAAAAAAAAAACATATTAGCCCCTCACACTAAAAGAAACCTATTCTCCCTCTTTTTTATTTACTTTTTATTCCATTTTGTGCTTACTATTTAAAATTTCACCTCTCTCGAATTACCAATTTACCCCTCCTTATTAGCTAAGAACAGCTTGTCCTATGAATAGCTGCTTGGGGCCCAGGAAAATTTTGATGTCAACTACCGGTCGACAGGTGGTAAGTCGTGTCGATGCGTGCTAGCATAACCCGCACAACTCTATCACCATGGCAATCAGCAAGTGGCGGGTAGTGTCTTTACACATTAGCAGATGCCGCACGACACCGATCTCCGTGCAGATCGGAAAGTGCCCTGCCAGGTTGATGCGCGTTAGCAAAACTTGTATGGCCACCATTCATGTGTTGATCGCGAGTAGTGGGTGTTCGAAGGACATATTCGACCAACTGCCTCCTTATCGGCCCTTGGTCCCTCTGGTAGCACTTCGATGGTTGAGCATCTGGAAGTGGTACTTCAAGAAGTGGTGATGTGAATAGTTGAATCAGATTTCTGCACAATGAGTTTGTCTCCAACACTTGGAGTTGCAAAGCATGCAATTTTGAATTTGTGACAGGTGCACTAGGGTCGAGCTACCCTAGCGGTGGAGGAGGAGGAAGGATGTTCATTGGTCATGAGATGCTGGTGGCTTCTTGGGGTTCTTAATTACTGGTCTCTACTTGGTGGTCAAACATAAGGTCAAACTCTTCAAGATCAATGCCAACGAAACATAAGCTCTTCCTCGTAGCCATTAAAAGAATGATATTGATTTTGCATTTTGGTTTTTCACGAATGACGCTAATCTATTGGGGCGAGAAATCGTTCTAGGCTTCTCGTGTCTGCAAAGAGGAATAGACAAAAGAGAGTGAGAGTTGGACTGATCCGGTGGGAGACCTTTTGATGTCTAAGTCAGATCTCTTTGCAAACAGTGTAGTTTAAGAGTAATGAAAAATTATTGATCCCTGTGACCAGGAGCTTATCTAGGTATTTATAGCTGAAGAATGGCAGTCATGGAGAGTCCCAATTTGGTAGCAGTCCCAGAACTGGTAGGAGTCCAAACTTGGTAGGATTCTAGATATGGTAAGAGTCTAGATATAGTTGGAATCATATTTAGATTGTGCATAGGTAGGAGGTATCTCGACCAGTGAGGGATTCCCTTTCCTCCCAAGGACGTCTTAGAGTACTATTAGGTGATCTTTTCTGTTTGGGAAAGATCTGCTCCTTACTTGGAGGTTACGTATTTGATTAGGAGTGAGTAAATTTCCTTTGTCTATGGATTCTCTGAGTAATGGTGGTTCAGTTGCACGGTTGACGAGCTACGAATGTTGATCCCCTTTTGATCTTTAGCTAAAGGTCTCCTGAATGCCCTCAAGTAGGTCGGTCGCTTGGTTGCACCTATGAATGGCTCAATCATGCAATAGTCAAGCCACTGATCCAATGATCTTGTGATAACTAATCCGTAGGCTAGTCCTGGTCCACCTTTCCTGATCTCTAAATTTGGTCCAGTGGTTTGGGTCCAACAATTCAACCCTGCCCCATCTGTTTCGTGTGATACCCTACTTTCTAAACCCGGTCTAATTACCCGTATTGACTTGGTTTGATCATATGGGAGCTGAACCGGGGAGAATCGATGCAAGAACCATATAGAATATGTAGCAAGAGTGACCTTGAACTCGGGTTGGCCTGACATGAATCGAACGAGAACTAAGTGTAATAAGTGCACCCGAGCCTTGTACTTGCACATACCATGAGGCCATGTACAGGAGTAAAGGTACGTACTAGTATTTGTGGGTGCCCACATAATTTAATTATGTGTGGGAGTTTATTCCCATTGAAGTCCAAGTGAAACATTAACAAATGGGCTGACTGGAAGGTAAGACACTGGGGGGCTGATACACACCCACCTGAGATATCCCTACATGATATATCCACCTAACATATACCCACCTAAGATACCCACCTGAGATATAACCACCTGAGAGGTACCCACCTGTGGCACCCACCTATGACTAAAAGATATTTTGGGGGCCAGGTATAAAAATGGGAGATATTTATTGCTTTTCTCCCTTATTAATGATAGTTGGTCGGTGGGAGAAAGTAAAGAAGAGAAAACAGAGAAAGAAGAAAAGAAAAGGAAGAAGAAGAAGAAGAAGAAGAAGAAAGAAGGGAATCGACTATAGAGTTTCACCAGAGCCGGATCTTGACATTTTGAAACCGGAATGATGATTAGCTTGCTGGGATCTTCGATTTGAGGTAGGTATTGTACAAATTCCAAGGATTCTTAGGAAAACCCTTTCTCTTAAACCCTTTTTTGATTTTTGGGGAAAACTCCACTTGAATCTTGCTAATCCTACTTGGGTAATCGAATCTAAGGTCTAATGGAAGATGTGTACAATGATTTTGAAGGATTTGAAAGGAGTGTTGGTAGAGATCTAGAATTTTGAGAGTTCTTAAGCTAAAGGAGTGAAATTGGGGTTTCATTGGTGTTCTTGAGAAAAGAGGTAAGAATCCCCCTTTTTCTTTTGATTTGATCTTAGATCTAGGTTGTGGATATATGAGTGGACCTTAGATGAGGGATTGGCATCTCCGGATCGACCCCAAATGATTTTCCCAAGCTAGAGAGAAGATGGAAAGATGACAACAAATTCTCGTTTCATGACTGGGGGTGTCACACCGGTCCTGTGTGTCCGAACTCAATTTTGAGTCTTTGGCCTAACTGGCAGGTGTCAGACTCGCCTGTCACAGTCTCAGACCCACTTGTCAGGCCAGAATGCCCAGAATGGGCCCAAATTTGATGGACAACTCCCATTTATCATTCTAAACATGATTTGAGTGTTCAATCATGATGATTTTGACTCAAAAATAGTGAAATGATAAATCATTACGTTTATGATAGGTTACAGTCGTTATACGCATACCCACACATCGTCGGATCTCCTACGTACCGAGTGCAAGCATTGCGTACTTATACAAGTAAGTGAAGAGTGAACTTTGATTTAATTTCAGAGTGTTTATGCATCACTTAACATGTGTTAGTCTAGCCATGTCATCATGTCACTTGTGTGTAGACTAGACATCACGTATACCATATCACTTATTGTATGTGCATTTACATAATATGCTATGTTTTGTTTTATGTTTGAATATTCATTACGTCTTAATGCATGTGATAGAGAAATCTCATTTGGATATGATGTTTATGCTAGATTAGATGCTGTACCCTACTTGAAAACAAGTGCATGGTGGCTCATGGAATATGACACGGTGCTATCGTGTAATTGTACTATGCTTATATAGAGGCATACGGCTAGGATAGATATACCCTTTTGTGCTACGACCCTTCCCAATAAGAGTTTATGTGTTGGGTTACCATTAAGGGGAAGCATCAGGTCGCGGTTGTCGGACTCCTGCAGCGGTTAGAAGTACGTACGACTGATCAGTATGAAAGTCGATAATCCCGACGGTATATTCAGAGGGTCGATCGTATTATTTTTTATTTTTGGTGGAGTCACCCATTTACTTTCTTTCATTTAAAAAATCGAGAGTCGGCTTGCATTTAAATTTTGGTACCAACGGTGGGCCTTCTCGATAACCCTATGGGCGTATCGTGGATGGGGTTCACTGCTCGTACTTTGGGTATACGCGTATTGTAGTTGTGAGTAGCACATAACCTATGACTTAGTAATGTTGTTTATGTGGATATGATTAAAATGAATTGCATACATATAAGTGCATTTGTTTTGTGACTGCTTATGTGATATTTCTTTCCACTTACTGCTAGTGAGCTCATCTCACGTGCACAACTCTTTTTATGTGATTTTACAGATTACCCGTCTGAAGATCTAGAGCCGGGTCCCACTGTGGAGTTTCCCTCCGAGGACTGGTGGGTCCTTGATGAGTTCAAGCACGGTGCTGATTGCACGTGTGAGGATTGTGCTGCATAGCAGCAGTGACTCTAGATTTATTCTTTTTATTCTTTTGATGTATCCTTTTGATGACTTGATGCTTAAATTGTTATATTTTTGTGTATATATCATGCCTTTGGGCCCCATATGTATATAACTATTATAACTCAATTTAGGTATCAAGTATTTGGGAAACAGTTACTGGTATTATTATGAACAGGTCTTTCGCTGAAAGTACAAGTCTTATCTTAGTTTAGTATATGTATGTTGTATAGTGCTTACTGCATTGTTGATCCTAACAAGTTTGTGAGTTAATCAGAGTTAATGCAGTCATAGGATCGGTTCTGCGAGAATGGGGTGTGACATTTCGAACCTTGGTTCCACGTGTTGACATGTCACTGTAACAGTATTTTTTTACCATAACAGAGTGGAACTGATTTTAAGCAAAAGATTGTTGCCCGCATAGCCCGTGCATCACATGGGGCCAATAAGAGGACACTTAGGAGCATCAACATGAATGTGATTTCTTATTAGGGATGGGGTGGGATGATAATTTTGTGTGCCTTTATGTATGTGTTTGAGATTTGATGGGTTTAATTAGGGAAGGAAGGCTTATGAAGCAAAGATATGCTAGTATAATAGGATTGATGGTTTTAGTAATCTATGTCTAAATGGCCGATCTGTATCGATATTAGCAAGGGCTGACACCGATCTATACCGATATTGGCAGAGGCTGATGCTGAATCTTGACGAACCTTGAGTCTAGAATCAGTATCAGATCAAGGGCAAAAATGTAAATAAAAACCTCAAATTTTTTTAATGAAAACTGTCTAATCTGGGCTGACCCAGATCAGGGCAGTACCGATTTACCTTGGTGGATCATTCTAGATTGGAAGTTTACTGTCACAATTTGAGCTAAGGATAGATGGGCTTGGTTTGATGCCGCTACAACCTGGTCCAATAACTGATGATACTTTTGGGTTTGACGTGAAAGTATGTGATCATTTGGAAATTGAGATGTATTGGGGACGTCATTATAACGTATGTGTGTGCTGGCGCGATAGGAGAGAAGTTGCCACTGCTACAATGACGGTTTTAATATCATCTCAGTTTTAAAGTACGAATATCCAATAACCTAACCAACTCTTGCCAAAATCAACCAAATCCATGTGATGACAATGAAAGCGGCGGAAAAAGGGAGGATTGTAGCAGCAGAGGATTGATGGCTGAAATGCAAAAGGGCAGGTCCAACAATTCATAAAATGTGGTACTATTAACGAGAATTATAGTTTTCTGGAAGTATCTTTTATTTTTTAAGTATATAATTTTTTGTTTATCTGCCTCATTTTTGGTCTCAGGTAACAATGTGGTACTACTAATGACACTTCTAGTTTTTTTTTAGGTGATGGGAAAATTATCTCAATTTATAAATTTTGACTCCACAATGATGTAAATAATAATAAGATGAAGACATGGAAAAGCATTCCATCTCACCGAGTTCGTTCATAAAATTATTTTGATACTTTTAAAATGGACATATGTTGAATCTTCACATATACATGCATGTGAAGATGCAGAGTATTTTCTTTTTATAAATAAAATTTTACAAAAAAGAATGTGTAATACACACGAATTCCAAATTATAAGTTTGAAGAAATCATGTTAAGGACCAAAAATTGAGCGAAAATTGGCCAATCATTTCTACATGTCAAGGACCAAACCCTTTTGGCATAGGAGTTAGCTGAATTGTTTCACCTAAAAAACCATATTATTTTAAACCTGATCCCAAATAAACAATATCTTAGATAATAAGAATCACTTTAATTGATGGATCAGGGTGCACCCCTCGATGAGAATAGAAATCAATACTTTGTTGCCAGATTCGACTATTAGATGGTGCAAAGAATTCATTCTCGACTTTTATTATCGTGCTCCAAAAAAAAAAAAAAGAGTGAAATTCCTACCTGGTATTACACACTTGGCTTAAAATCAAATAAAAATTAAGGGACTGACCAGCATAGTGGATTAGTTTTATTGAGCAACTGTAAAATACAATATCTCCAAAAACCAAAAATAATAAGCGTAAATGTTTAATAAAAAAGAATTACAACATCATATATATGCCTCAAGGAAGAAGCTAGAGAAAAAAAAAAAAAGACAGAAAATCATCTCTAGATACGGTGATGATGTATACAAAACAAAGTCCTAATAAAAGAAAGCGATGACAGTGGATAGCAGAAAAGAGAAGCCGCCAACAGTGAGAGACGAGGCAGAGCTGGGTGAAGAGGTGGGTGAAGAGGTGGGTGAAGTTCCAGTAGGGGTTGTTGGGGTTGTTGAACTTGAAGGTCCTGGTGACGAGGTGGGAGTGGGAGTGGGAGTGGGAGTGGTGGTGTCATTAGTGGAGCCAACGGTGATTGCCAGCTTCTGGTTATTTTCACAGTGTTGACCAAAGGTGCAGATGTAATAGTGATCTCCTGTTGATTTAATGGTGATGTTTGCTGGGCCTGTGTTGATGATGCTCCCGATGGGGTTCCCCTTGGTGCAGGAAGTATAATCAGCCTTTGAGACCACAGCCACGTCGTGCGAACCAGTTTGAAAATTAAACTCTGCACAACAGTATCAACACCAAATTAATTAGGAAATAATCTCAAAAATAAACAGAATGCATCAGAACCTCATAGACAATTAATGAAGAACCCATTAATTAGATCAAGTTTTCTACGTAATTTTGGGGCAAGATGAGTTCAAACAGAACCAAAACCCATGAATCAAAGGGAGATGGAAACAGAGGAAGCTAGAAGAAAACAGAGTACAGAGAGAGAGAGTGAATAGCCCATTAATTAGCTCAGGTTATCTAACAAATTTTGAGGGAACCAAACGAAGATAGAAACAGAGGAAGCTAGCAGAAAACAGAGTACCCTGAGAGAGAGAATGGATAGCCCAGTTATTAGCTCAGAGAGATAATGAATAGCCCATTAATTAGCTCAGGATTTCTAAGAAATTTTGAGCGAACCAAAGGAAGATAGAAACAGAGGAAACTACCATAAAACAGAGTACTGTGAGATTGAGGGAGAGAGAGAGCCATTAATTATCTCAAGTTTTCTAAGAAATTTTGAGGTGAAGATGGGTTCAAAACCCAAAACAGTGGAAACTACCAGAAAACAGAGTAGTGAGAGAGAGAGAGAGAGAGATCTCACCTAGAATATCGTCGACGCTGAAGGTTTGGCTCGCAGCCCAGTTAACATAAAAGGAGCTAGAAGAAGGAACAGTCCATCCTGAAGTGTCTCCGACGATGTGGGTTTTCGCGGCGGCTCCCTGAAGCAGAGCTACTACAATGAGCACGCATCCAAGAAAACAACCCATGTGAGAAGCCATCTTTTCTTCTATACTTCCTTGTGTTCACCAGGTCGTCCCTTTTAAGTCTTTATGTATTGTTAAGGAACTTGGGACTACAAAAATGGTGTATCAAGATTGAGTTTTTATAGATGGGATTGAGAGAAGCTTCGCTTGGAGATGTAATAATGCCTCAGCGTTTAGATGAATGCCACGTGGTGTGGGTGTGAACATTCATATTGAAGAAAGACTTAGAAAGTGGAGAGTAAGGAACTTTGGGAAAGGGAAGACAAATTAAAGAGGACAAAGAAGTTGCTAAATTGTCACCGAAGACCCACCAAACCCTGACCCTGTGCCGTTGACGGACTAATTCTTCAATTTTCCAAAATCAGAGAGAGAGAGAGAGATATGGAAAAGTCTCTTCAACTAATCCTTGCATCGGTTGGTTCCTTTCCTCCCCATAGAGTTTGGTCGGAGGTTCTCACGCTGCCTGGCATGACACGCAAAGCTGATACTCTGGAATTTGGATCAGCGAAGGTTTTAGGATTTGCGTCTTCTTTTACTGAAAATCCTCTGTTTCTCTTGTGTTTTTTCTTTGTTAACGACCCTGTTTAGCTTTTCTTTCTAATCTTTTAATATATTAAAACGGAGAAGAAGGATCCAATTCAGAAATTGTCATTAAGGCGGAAATTGCTCCCTTCATCTGTTATTTTCAAATCCTAAGAAAAGGAAAGAAAGAAACGTGCTTCTTCTTCTCTCTCTTTCGTTTTTTTTTTTTTTTCCTCTACTTTCTTCTCTTTTCTAACGCGGTAATGACCGACTTGGGGCATTAAATTGACCCCAAGGCCAAACCCCATTCTAATGTACAAATTAGATGGTATTCATTACATTCCGAACTTGAAGGGATTGAGGGCAGTTGATAGATTAAAAGATGATAGCAAGTTAGGAAGGTTGGGAAGGCAGCTTCTTCACAATAGAATAGGGGTGTCAAAACCTAGCCATAAAATTGATCGAAACTGATAGATAAAACTTGAATCGAATCAAATCGATCTTTATTGGATTGGTTTTGGACTAAGGTATGTGGGGACCGATTGAAAACCAATCCAAATCGAATCGATCAATAATTAAATCAAAACCAAATTGAATAAAACTGATAAAAAAATAAATGATTATGAGATTATAAATTGATGAATTGACCATCCATTTTTTACAATATTAGTGAGAAATTTTTTATCGTAAGGGGAATTGTTAAAAATCATTGAATATTAGGTAATGAATAGAGCAATCGATTTGTAAATTGTAATAATGTTTCCATTGATTTTCTTGTTCACTATATAAAACTAGTTGGATAGTTAAATGAATGATTGGGTGATTTCAATATTAGTTATCTTCTAAGTAATTTGTTATCCATTGGTTTCAATATTAGTTATCTTTCCCTTACAACGATAAAACATGATTTAATCATAAATTTAAAGGGTTTTTTTTGTCAAATCTGGTCACTATAAGCTATGAATATAATATTTTATTATGGTTCAAGCCCAATAAATAACTAATCTAAACTGATATTAATCTGATATTGAAAAATCGAAATAAATCGAAATCAAACATGATGGAAATCGAAACCGACCGGAAACTGAAGTTCTTTAACGGATTGATTTTGGTATCCTTCATTCCTAGACCGAAACCGATTCAACCTGATCAAAACCGAACCAAACCAACCAATTGACACCCCTACAATAGACTACCTGAGAATACACAAATTAGAGGTAGTCAAATACGTGTTATTTTGGACAAAAAAGAAACAAGAATACCAGGTTGTGTGTGTCTACGCCAAGACATAGGCAGAATCAAAAAAGACTGCACTGTCCCTCCCCCTACTCTGAAGAAGAAAAAGGAATACCTGGTTGTGTGTGTCTACGCCAAGACACAGGTGGAAGCAAAAAGACTGCACTATCCCTCCCCCTACTCTAAAGATGCATCTGCGTGACTTCCTATTGGTCTACATGTTGGTGCAGTGGCCGCACAAGCAGGTCGCATGCCTATTGAAAATTATTTCTCAAAGTCCTATTTGGATGGTAAAGATTTTAGACAAAATTTATTACATAGGCTCATCGGATTGCAAGGGAAATAAAGGGAAGAATAGGGAGGTGAAATCAAATCAATATTAAAATAAAAAATTTATTAATGTCTTTATTCATTTCGGATCCTCTCCTGGACCAATAATCTCACACCATCCACTAGCAGTGTGGGGACCCACACCTAGAGTTGGCACCCACATCTCTTGGATGGTGTGAGATTGTTGCAGCCTATAGGAGGTCATGATCCAGAGAGGCTGAGCGTCTTTTATTCTAAAGATTGGATTGTCGGTTACTTCTAAAGGACCGTTAGAAGCCCATACGGCTTGAGGTCCAAAGTAATTGGGCCACTTTAGTGTTTATCTTTGTTTCTTGGGGCATAGCCTAACCTGAGGGGTCCATGCAAGGGTTTGGGGCGATAGCCCTTGAGGAAAATTCTTTGGGTTTAAATAGGGGTACTTAGGAAAATTACGTAACTTATTTTTGCCCAATAAAGTGTTGTCATTGGGGTTATTGAGGATTCTGAGAATTCTTTGTAAAAAGAGAATGCACAACCTTTTCTCCATTGTCAGTGGAGACTGTTCTCATCTCTCCCCATGGACAGATTTACGAAACTACATATATCTTTTTTTTTGGTAAGAGAACTACATATATCTTTGCATCATTGTTTTGTGTGACTTTGTGTTTTCTAGATCATAAATAGATTTTAATTTTCTACAAAACCTAACATGAGTATGTGACTAAGTCAAGAGCATTTCAAATTTAGTTGTTAAATTTCACTTTCCCACGGGGTGAAACACTCCGACAGTATAGACTATAGAGTATGCTTTAAATTAATAGACTCATTGCAATGGAATTCATACGGTTAAATCAGTTATTACTTAAAAAATGAAGAGAGTTAGATACGGTTCCATCTTAGAAGGTGAACCGGAAGTCAAAGTATAAATGTAGTACGAAACTGGAAATTAAAAGAGCTCAAGAAAGTTGGAGCGGATGATGAAGTTTTCAATCTGAACGCATTACAAAATCTTGGGGGCATTTGGTCAAAGGTTCACTTTTAGACTTTTTTGTTCACCAAACATCGGAGTTGTTGGAGGTGCTCTGTTAGAGTTTGCTCAAAATTTCAAAAGTACGTGTAGACACTAGACAAGGTCGCGGCTTTAATGTATCTCATAGCTTCATGCTTCTACCAGGTCAGTTTCACTTGAGATATAGGGGAAGTACGGCCAGTCAATGCGCAGGCAAGTGGAAATGCAAGAGAAACCGTTAATAGGGGTGTCATTTTTTCATTCATGAAGAATGGTTGATCATTTCACTCATCATGTGTCTTAGACGTTGGGGTTTCATTCCCTTATAAAAACTATTTTTTTATTTTTATAACACAATTTTGAAAAAAAAAAAAAGTTCCTTGACCACTTGGCCCTTTGCCCTAAAATGTCTGATGAAATTACTGACGAATCCTTTGTGAAATAAATAATTTTATTTTATGTTTTTACCCCTGCATGTGCTTTGATTAGACCTAGGCTGGTGCAGACGATATGACTAGGCATGATTTCTTGTTCTACAATTTTATATATTTTAAAAAATTAAATATTTATTTATAAGATGTGAAATGCCATTTTGTAAGATTTTCTTATATTTATTTTATGGGCAAGAGATGCGACCTTTTTACTCGGTCACAATGCCAGTGTGTAGATCAATAGGAGACCGTGTGGAGGCATCTTCAACGCATAGGGTAAGGGGTAGTGTAGTTTTTTCACGTCCACCTGTGTCTAGGGCCTCTAGGCCTAGACACACGCAAGCGGATAGCTTTCTTTTCCCATATTTTATATGATAGAACTATTTAAAGTAATTCTAAAAAATGTTATTATAATTAAATTTAAATCATGTAACCCTTATCATATGATTTGTGGTATTCATATACGGACATGAGATACACATACACTTTGACCTTATGTGATTTTACAAGGCAACAAAGGGAGTTCTCAAGATGTTGATAATTTTAAAGTAAAATCATGCATAAAATTATTTGTCATGGAAAAATCAGAAAAATGTGTGATGACCTAAATATTTTACAAATTAAAAAACAATTAATAAAAAATAAGATTTTACGATATGAATATCTTTTCCAGCTAATTTACACCAAGACAAATGGAGCATTACTTGTATCCATAGAACCTATCGAGGCGCTCTTGATATTTACCCAAATGCCCTGTTTGGGATTTGGGGTATTAGAAACCCCAAAGAATAAGAGAAACAAAAGAAAAAAAAAAATTGGGAAAAAGGCTGGGCATGATGCTGGGTGTTCAACCTCTGTCACCCTATGTTCCTCTCCTTTGGGAATGACCCTATACCGTTGCATTCCAATCCTATTATTGATTGAACCGTTAGCTCCAACAAAGCTATCGGCGTGCTCAACTCTCTTCCAAAAATTATTTTCTAAATATAATTGAAAAGTTTGGGAGTTTTGAAAATTTTAGATTTGAGGTTTAAGCCCATCTTAAAGTTGGGACCACTATTAGCAAAAATGCATTTAAAACAGGTTCTCATTTTTTACCGTTTAAAACACGTTTTTCCTTATGCTTCCTAAATATATGGGAAAAAATTGCAAGCGGCAAGCATTCCCATACTTAAGACTTAACTTGTTGAACATAATGTCTATTTAATTGACAATATCTCTCTCTCCCGAACTCTGATCGACCTGATTCTTTTGCCGAATTGAAGCTAATTCAATGACCTATATCACCTTCAACTCAATATCAATATATGGACCCTGAAATTGAGATGCAAACTTATGTATTTGCTGAAAAATTTTTCTAAAGTGATGACTCCCAACACAAATTGAACATATATTACTCCAAGAGTGTGTTGACTATGTTGACAACAATGAACAACATCATAGCCAAGCCACAATGCTCAATAAAATTTAGAATTGGTGTTGGATGATATTTAATTATATACCATAAAACTTATAATGAGACATGAGATATATATGCATTAGTGTTGGATATTGTAGTTATTTTGAACATTAGATACATGTATTCATGTAATAATTCCTTAATTACTAGGATCATGAAAGATTTTATGCATTAGTGTTGGATACTGTAGTGTTGGCCCGCAATCCGACACTAATGCATATATATCTCATGTGTGGCAAAAAACTGATGCATTATTGCGGGCCTTGAAAGATTTTATCAGGTTCCATTGCTTAAGATCAATTTAAAACTTGGGGCCCCATTAGGTTCAGGCTCAGCCTTCTTAGTTTGTGGGTTGGGCTCGGCCCACCAATGATACCAGACTTTGGGGCGTAAGTTCTATTCCAGGTTCACTATGACATGTGACAGCCCCTGCCCCTCTCCCAAAAAAACACAAGAGGAAAAAATAGGAAACCACTGGAATATTTTTATTTTTATGGGAGAGTGTTCACTTGGGCATTGTCTCTGGCCTCTGCTCATCTAGGTCATTTCACATGGGGAGGAGAGAGACAAAATCCTGATTCTCCTTAGAACTCCAGTGGTATCTAGCTTCTCTACTATGCAATAGAGGCAGTAGCTTAAATTCAACCCCTAGAGTGCCTCCGCATGTAACCCAGCACACGAGCGCGAGTGCGAGTCTCAAGGCATTCAAGGGCGTTGTATCTAAGCTACCGCCTCTATTGCACAGTAAAGGAGCTATGTGTATGCATCTAACAGCTGGGAGAGACCTGTACCTGCACCCCAAGGCCCTCCCAACCATTGGACGTGTGTTGGAGGGCTAGAGAGGATTTCAGTCCAAGAGATAGACCATGGTAGAGACTAAGGGTGAAACAGGGTCCCCTGTCGGGTTCATATCAACCCAACCCGGCCCTAATTGACCCTGTTAGGGTCGGGTTGGGTCGGATCAGGTCAGACTGGGCTAGGTTGGGTTGACCTTGGCTTTTGTAATGGTTCGATTCACCTGTTTTTACCATTCATATCTTATACATTAAAAAATTATAGAAAAATGAAATAGCAATAAGAGCCCTAAATTCTAATATAAAAATTCAAGGTTAAATTTCTGGTGGGATTGGGTTGGGTTGGCTTGGGCAGGGTTGAGGCCTCAACTCGAGCCCGACCAACCTTAACCCACCCTGAGGGTTCAAAAACTTGACCCAAACCCTATTTGGGCTCAGGGCGGGTTTGGATTGTCAAGGCCAAACTTTCACCCCTAGTAGAGATGGCTTTCCCCCACAGAGAACATTATCCCTTATAACAAACATTGGAGGTTTGCAGATTCCTACTGATTCTCCAGAAAGTAGCCTTATTGGCCAGTCTGCAAGCCCTAAGATCTTGTGTTCCTTTCGTGCTTCAATAAAGTTACGTAACCAAAGAGTAACCTCAATATAAAATAAATGAGAGAATAATTCCCATGGCCAGTGATGATCGCCCCGCTTTGTATCCAATTAACCAACCCTTAGCAATTAGTCCAGACCTCTATCTGGTAATTCGTAACAATATTTTTAGTCGCAATCTGCTTTTTGGGCATATATTGTGTAGCCAAAATATATATACTTCTTAAATAAAAGTACGAAAGCTCCGAGAAGGTGAGAACCCACCTCGATCCCAATTAGTTTGATCAAAGCTGCCATCACAAATACCTACAAAAATTTTGGTTTGCTCACTTCTTGCATCATTCGTCAATGCGTTGTCTAATATAAACCAATGAATTTTCTGTGACTATCATAGATTGTGAAAATTCATAAGAAAAGGGGAGAATGATTGTAGCATCCAACCCAAATCATTTGGTTGGGTGGGGTGGGAATGTTTTGAGATTTTAAATGTTTGAGAAAGTGAGGGTAAGAAAAAAGAGAGGAATGTTTGTGTGAGAGAGAGAGAATACGATAAAATAATCAATCATAATAGGCAAATAGATGTACCTAGGACCGTTGCCTTCAGTTTCTCTTTGTTTCTCTTCTTCATTCAGTTTCTCTTTATTTCTCTTCTTTGTAAGTGGAAGAAAAGAATATTGTAGGGAAACTACTGCAGGACCCAAGACTAGTATTTATAACATTATCTCAACCCTAATATTACTTCCATAAAAAATCATGTCGACTTATCCCTATATGTGATGAACCAAATGGGTTCATGTACAAAGACTTTCACCAACTAACTAACATAATTAATCAAACCCATTTTTTATCGACCTCCTATGAAACTCATCTAAGGTGGCAATAGCCGACTTTCACTTGGGAGGACTCTAATCTTCCCTATTCGTGAGGTTTTTTGCTGCCATGGCTTCCCAAGGTGTAAATGTGTAGTCAAAAAAAGCCAGGACCAAGAATCAATTGAGAATAGGTGATCTTGTTCTCGCCAAGATTAAATCCTTACTTGGCCTGCCAAGGTATGCTTTGTGTTTTTTTTTTTTTTTGGTACTTTTGATTGGAGCGTTTTTTATGAAAACATTAGGGTTCGTTATTTTGAATTGTTTGTATATTATTTTGTCTAATCTCGACCATAGAACTGGGTTTCACTGATCTATGGAAGTAATTATGTTTTAGTTGATGGGTGAAGAAAGACACGAGTCCTGATAGTCGGGGAGTGAGGCTCCGAGAAGTTAGGAAAGATTTCGGTTGGACTTTCTACGTTACTTCTTCTGCATGGCCACCGGCGGTTTCTCTCCGGTGGTCCAACGTCATGATCCGGGATCCGGGATCCGGGACCTGGGAATGAGGTAGATGACCCTGCAAAGTCATGGGCTAGTCTATTTCATCAGAATCGCAGGGTTAACGACAACGATAATATTCCGTTTGTTGAACCTGACTCCGTTGACGGACGGAAAGTGGCTCGTTGTTCTTGCGATGACCTAATCGATGAGCAAAATCGATGGGAGTCTGCTCTTGTGGGCTACGTTCTTGGACCTAAACCTGCTTTTGCCTCCATGCAGAGGTTTGCTAACGAGAAGTGGCAACATGTTGGAGCCGTAGAGGTTTTTGGCCAGGAGAGCGGTATTATTGTCTTCAACTTTCAAACGATCGAGTTAACTCGGCAAATCCTGGATGAGGGTCCTTGGTCATTAGGTACCCGCCCGCTCATTCTTCGGCCTTGAACCTTCACTTTTGGGGAAACCACAGCCTGGAGAAGATAGCTAGTGTCTTGGGTACGCCCATTTGTGTCGATCGTCGGACTGCTCAGCGGGAGCGACTGTCGTTTGCTCGGATTTGTGTTCTAACGGATGCTGAGGGGGGGCCTTCCCTCTAAGGTCGGTATTGTCCTCGATGATGGGTCAACTGTGGATCAAGATGTTGTGTACGACTGGAAGCCCCCAGTCTGCAGTACGTGTAAAATGTTCGGTCATCACGACCGACATTGTCCGACTAAGTGTGACGAAGGGGGACATCCCTCTTGAGTGCGGATTAATGGAGGGATCCCCAACGTCGTCAGAACAGAGGGAGACGGCCAGCATCACATCGTGTAGACACAACTAGTATCGTTACGGTGGAACGGTTTGGTGAAGTCGAAGATTCATCTTCCTCCGACGGGGACGTCAAAATAAGAAAGTTTCGTGGGCTGTTGGGACTTCTGCCCAAATTGGGAATATCCCTGTGCATATTTTGGAAAGGGAAGCCCATACTTCCTCACTTGGAGATTCCATAACATTTGTGGCTTCTAAGGAGGAGGATTTTATGGATCCTGAGGATCAATATCTGGACGGTTCCATGGCTACACATCCCACTAATGGATCTCTCCATGTAGGGGATACGTTACCTTTTCCATCCACCTCCAACTTGTTATCTAAATCATCTGACGCGGAGATGGGGGATAGGGATCCTATCTTGGGTAAGTCAACTATGGCAGCTACAACCTCTTCTGCTCACTCTAGGGACGGGGTTGACCTGGGTTCCATCTCGCGGCCTACATCAGTTGAGACAATGGTGCAGCCCTTGGGCGGTTCTAATACACCTCAGCGAACTTTGGGTGGGGCCTCATCTCAACGTCCTGTGGTGAGTATTAAGTAATCGGTTCGCCTCCTTGCAGGATATTGCCCAGTCGACCGGGTCGGGTAATGTTGTTGAGAATGATCTTGTGTTGGTACGGATGCGTGATCATAGTTAGTAAAATACACGTATTATACATGTATAATACATGTATCCAACGTTTAATTCCAAAGTTTGTAATTTGGCGTATCAATCCAAAATAACCGTTTGATACGTGGATATTAAAGATAACCGTATTATACACGAATAATACTCATATAATACGTTACATACTCCACAAAACTTTTGGGTTAAAAAAAATGAGATTAACCCAAATGGGCCAAATCCTGATTACCGACTCTTGTCTTCTATCAGGAACCCTAATCGATCGAAACTATACCTTTCTTCTTCCCTCATCTAAGTAAACCAAAAAAATGAGGAACCCTTGCCCCAATGACCCTTTTCCTCCATCTCCGTTCTCAGCGCCCAGTGACCGAGGGTGAGAGGTAAGACATCAATACTCCCTGCTCTCATTCTCTTCTCCATTTCTCTTCCCACCGATTGTTGAAAACCCAATCAATCCTTCATCTTCTCCGTTTTTCTTCCCATTGGTAGTTGAAAATCCAATCGACGGTGATTGCATTTGCAAATAAATTTTAACGAGAAGCAAAAAGGATTCAAAAGAGATGACTCACATAGACAAAGATGGCCAAGGGCAGGATTCTCCAAAATGGGTTGAAATGAGTACATTTCTAGGTAATTTAGCATACAATCGCCATTTGAATTGGACCGACAATTATTTACAAACATAGTTGCAGCTGGACAATGTAAAGGATTAGAAAGAGGGAAATGACACATGTGTTCTCCTTCCACTGTTCTTCCAATACTGCATCTGAGAAATCGAAGAAGTTGAAGGGAGGAGGTTCTTAAGCCTTAAAATTGATCCGTGACTGGTCTTAGATTGTACCCCCATGAAAATTTCAAGAAAATCCAAGCGCATCTCTGGGATGAACAATTGCAAACAGTTATTCTCCATCTTCTTGAACCGTGTTTTCGTATAAAAAAGAAAAAACTAACATTTAAAAGTTACGAGACGAGATGAGGTTTGATTCTCCTCTTAGTTCTTTCTACCATACCCTTTTTAGGGGTTAAATTTAATTAATATTAAATGTGAAAATTCAAAAGAATGAGAAATAATTTCAAATTGGAAAACCAGATTGGATTTTAGTGTCCAGAAAAGCATGGTAGATTAGAATTTAGTTTCAAACAATCATTTTTAGTCCCGGATTTTTGCTCCCAGATTTTTACAGAGCAATCGTATTAAACACGTTTTAAACACGTACCATATCATTGCAGTACGTGTTTTAGTGCACTGGATTTTTTGAAACTTATTATTACCATATGGTCTATTTAATTGTCGTACGTATCCATTCTCGTATTATTGCCGCCTCCAAACTTACTATGTGCGTGATTGAAGTCCGGGCGGGTTTCGCCTTCGTAGAAATCCATCCGTAAACCTTCCTTATGATCAAATTCGGTGCATGGAACCAGAGGGGCCTTAACGTCCCTAGTGAATCCCGTGTTGTAATGGACTGGGCTACTACGAACAATTTGGTTCTTTTTGGGTTAGTTGAGACTCGTGTGAAGATGTCTTGCTTTGATTCTGTTGTGAGGCGGTTTACGCCTAAATGGACTGTCCATACCAATTATAATGCTTCTGATGTTGGTCGTATGTGGCTTGTATGGGATGCGGATTGTGTCTCAGTTCAAATTTTACATGTTGCTTCCCAAGTTATCCACGCCCAGGTGTTCTTGAAGATTAGTCACAAAACTATCTTGGTTTCTATGGTGTATGGTGCTAATTTTGCCCCTGGAAAGGAGGCACTATGGGGGGATCTTCAGCGGTTCAGCACCACGTCCTCCCTCCCTTGGGTTATCTTGGGAGACCTCAATTCTATTATATCCCCAAATGAGAAGAGGGGTGGAAGGCCAGTTCCTCTCTGTGTAACTAGACCTCTTGCAGGGTTCATGGATGATGCTAGTTTTACTGATCTCAAGTGGAATGGTTGTAAATTTACTTGGAATAACAAGAGCATCGGGGTGGAAGGCATTGAGTCTAAGATTGATCGGGTGCTGGTCAATCAATTTTGTAGTGGTGAGTTCCCATCAGGGGTTTCCCTTTCTAATGAGGATGAGATTCGGGAAGAGGCAGTCTCCTATTTCTCTGTTGCTTATATGAACACTCGTCAAGTGATATGTCACGATTTTATTCCGCCGATTGATCGTTCCCTTTCTTGGCATGAGATGGATCTTCTTTCTCAAGACTTCACTGTAGAGGATATTAAGAAGGTGGTCTTCGCTGCGGATGATGACAGTTCGCCAGGTACCATTGGGTTTGGCGCCTTCTTTTACAAGGCCACATGGGACATTACAGGGCTAGATGTTTGTTCTGCTATTCTTGATTTTTTCAAAAACCCTTGGCTTCCTGATCAAGTCAAGTTATCCCGGTTAACGCTCATTCCTAAGGGAGATCATCAGAATTCCTTCTCTGATTATAGACCTATTGCGGTTAGTTCATTCATCTATCGCTTTATTGCTAAGCTTTTAGCAAATAGGCTTAAGCTTGTGTTGCATAGATTGGTGGGGCTCAACCAATCCGCTTTCACTGAAGGTTGGCAGATTTTTGACAACATCATTCTATGTCAAGAATTACTTCATGATTATCATCTATCCAGGGGAATGGCTCGCTTTGCTGCCAAGCTTGACTTACAGAAAGCCTATGATTCTGTTCAATGGAGCTTTCTTTTCACTTTATTTCTCCGTTTGAACTTTCCTCCCCAATTCATTAATTGGTTGGTTCCATGTATTACTAATCCTGGCTATGTAATTTTCTCAAATGGTGCACAATCCCGCAGATTCTTCACCAATAGAGGGTAACGTCAGGGCTGTCCTATGTCTCATTTTTTGTTCAACATTGTTTTACAGGTCTTTTCAGTCTCGTTATCTGTTGCTGCCAAAGAAGGGCCTTTCATTATCATC
The DNA here is from genome assembly GCA_022985045.1 of Macadamia tetraphylla. NCBI lineage: Eukaryota > Viridiplantae > Streptophyta > Magnoliopsida > Proteales > Proteaceae > Macadamia > Macadamia tetraphylla. The sequence continues at coordinate 27,196,718 of CM040964.1, read as the reverse complement.
AATTTTGTTATAAGCCAGAGATATCTTCTATTTGCTTTGCATATGATTTGTTCGTCTTTGGGAAGGCAGATGAGGCTTCAGCTGTGCAAATGGAAATGCTCTTTTCCCGTTTCTCAGCTTTATCGGGCCTATCAATTAACAAAGGGAATTCTGACATCTATTTTGCAAACTATACCTCTACCTTTCAGCATAATATTAGTTAGATTATTGGTGATGAGGCAAAATATATTCGCTTCCTCAGCACGACTGAAGCGTGTATGCAAACCTGAACAGAAGACTGACCCACCACCTCGGCATCTCATCAGGCCGTGCTACCACCTCAGCCCTTCATCAGGCCGTGCCGCCACCTCGGCCCTCCATCAGGCCGAGCTGCCACCTCGGCATCTCATCAGGCCGTACTACCATCTCGGCCCTCCATCAGACCGTGCTAACACCTCGGCATTCTATCAGGCCGTGCTTCCACCTTGGCCCTCCATCAGGCCGTGCTGCCACTTAGGCCCTCCATCGAGCACGACCTCGCCCTTCATCGCCGCGCCACCTCGGCCTCCATCAGCCGGCCGCCACTCGGTCCTCCATCGCCGCGCCACCTCGGCCCTTCATCAGGCCGTGCTGCCACCTTGGCATCTCATCAGGCCGTGCTACTACCTCGGCCCTTCATTAGGCCGGCCTGCCACCTCGGCATCTCATCAGGCCGTGCTACCACATAGGCCATTCATTAGGCCGTGTTTCCACCTCGACATCTCATCAGGCCGTGCTAGTACCTCGGCCCTCCATCAGGCCGTGCTGCCACCTTAGCCCTCCACAAGGCCGTGCTACCATCACCTCGGCTCGACCAACCTGACACCTCGGTTCGACACAGTCAAGTAAGGCACCTAGAAACGTGCACACATCCACTCCTACATTCAAGGGACGTGATCCCTGATCATGGGGGCATGACTCTATCCACTACACATCATCAGAGGCATCCACCCCTCTCACAACTTGCACCTCCGAGATCAAAGGGGAATATTCCCAGAACATGCCCTGGAACCCGGAATATTCCTAGAATCATAGAGCCACTCCCCTCAAGGACTCTACGCCTAAACTGGACTCTCAACAAATGCCTCTCCTTCTCTCTCCATTAGCAGCCTATAAATACCAAGGTAAGCCTCCATCATGGGGGATCGATCAATCACTCCTTTTACTGGAAAATCTCTTTGAGCATCTGCTGTGAAAAGATTTGACTTAGGCATCGGAGAGTCCCTGTCGGGTCAGCCCGACTCTCCCTTATCATCTCTTTTGTGTAGGTTGGCTGGAGCACCAGGAACTGCAGGGAAGATCATCCGTCAATTTTTATCGCATCAAATTGGTGCCGTCTGTGGGAATCAGTTATAACAAGTCACCTTGGACCAATGCAATTAAGGAGTGAGAAGGTCATTTCTTCTATGACAACACGAGTAAGACCACTTGGACGTCCCCATTCACCACCAATGGCAGAGCAGGAGAATGTGCCAGTAGAGACCCCTCCACAAGGACCCCAACAAACCAGGCCTGACGCGCAAGTTGCCCAGGGAGAGGGGGATCAACGCAAGCAAAACTCTCAGCTATCTCACCATATCCCATCATCCTAGGTAACTCACCCAAACATGGAAGAGCAGATGCAGAGCCTGCAGTTACAGGTGTTAGCGACAAACGCACTGGTACGGGACTTCATACATCAGTTCAGCTTGGCACTTCCAATGCCACGGACTAGTTCAGCTCAGTCACCTAGGCCGGTTATGGGCAGAAAATTCAACGATGAATCTCTTGACAACAGTGTTACCACTCAATCAATAGCAAGGAGGGGGTCGGCCAAAATGTCACGTACTGTTCACTCGGTACCACCCTGCTCTCCTACCGAGGGGCGCAGGCAAGGTCCCGTTCTAGCCCATAATAGGAGAGCTCGCCGTTCCACGCATCACCAGAGCCCAGAGACACATGATGTCCATAGATCCCCACCCCGGGTAGGAAGACTCCAGCTGTCGCCTCAAAGACTCACTAGAGGCGTGCATCCGCACAGAGAAGAACGAAAAAATGGTCAGCACCTTAGCTTCCATATCTTAGTTATTCAATTTTATTCATGGAGCGGATTAGATTCTATTTCGAAGCAATGTATTTGTCCCAAGTGCATACCACACATCAATATACTATGAAGCTTCTCCCAAAGATCTGGCTCTTCTAAGAAAACAAAGACCTTAACAACTAATGCATAAAGACTAGGCTACAGCTCGAAGATCTAAGACCGAGCTACAGCTCGGCATCATCTAAGACCGAGGTACAAGCTTGGCAGCATCTAAGATCGAGCTCAAGCTCGGCACTATCAAGACCAGATCCAAGTTTGGCGACTCAAGCCCTTAAGCATTAAGGCATGCAAACCCAAGCCCCGGCTTGGCACCTCAAGCCCTTATCAATGCATGCAAGCCGAGCCTCGGCTCGGCACATCAAGCCCTTACGCACTAAGGCATGCAAGCCCGAGCACGACTCGATATCTCAAGACCTTATGCATTAAGGCATTCAAGCCCGAGCCTCGGCTCGACACCTTAAGCCCTTACGCACTAAGGCACGCAAGCCCGAGCACGGCTTGGCACCTCAAGCCCTTACGCATTAAGGCACGCAAGCCAGAGCACTGCTCAACACCTCAAGCCCTTACGCATTAAGGCACGTAAGCCAGAGCACGGCTCAACAACTCAAGCCCTTACGCACAGGGCATGAAAGCCCAAGCCCTGGCTTGGCACTTCAAGACCTTACGCATTAAGGCATGTAAGCAGGCATATAAGCCCCAGCTTGGCACTTCAAGACCTTACGTATTAAGGCATATAAGCCCAAGCCTCGGCTTGGCACTTCAAGTCCTTACGCATTAAGTCATATAAGCCCGAGCATGGCTCGGCACCTCAAGACCTTACACATTAAGGTATACAAGCCGAGCCCCAGCTTAGCACTACAAAAGATAACACAAGGCACCTCAAAAGATCGAGCCCAAGCTTGGCACCCTCTAAGACCGAGCCCAAGCTCGGCATTCTCTAAAATTAAGCCCCAGCTCGACACTGCCAAGACTAAACACAGGTTTGACACCTTAAAAGACCGAGCCCAAGCTCGGCACCCTCTATGACCGAGCCCAAGCTCGGCATTCTCTAAGATTGAGCCCTAGCTCGGCACCCCCAGTACTAGGCCCAGGCTTGGCACCTCAAGAGCTCATAGCTATACATGGTCCTTATTCTTCCAACAGTTACACATTTCGAGAAAATAAAGAAAGAAGCACAAGAATGCTGAGAGATGAAGATATCAAAACAAATTTTCCATTCATTAAAAAAGAAAAAAAAAAGCCCTCAAAGTACATCACTCTCGAAGGAGACATCTACATCAAAAAAAAGAAAAATACATATATACAAAGCTAATCTCGGGGCTCTAATCTAGGGGCCTAGCTCTTCACTTGGCTATCCTTCGAGTCGGGTCACCTCTTCACCAACGTCGATCGAGCCGTCGAGCTGCACCGAAGTAGCAGGGGCGGGAACACGCTACTCATAGTCTGTCAGATTATAGCCTGGCATCTTACTCAGGATGAACCGGATGGCATCGTCCGAGCTGACCTGAAACGAAGCAATGTTAACGTCAACCAACCACTTCTGACAGGCCTAGGGGTTCAGCCACCTTATTGGCCTCCAGCTCAGCCCGGTGTTGCCTGTCTTGCTTGCCAACCCTAGCTGCGAGCTCCTCCTCCTTCTTGTGAGCGCTCTGAGTCTTGGACAACTCATCCTAAAGAGCATCATTCTCCTTCATAAAGTTGCTGTTGGCATTGAGCTGCTTAGCAACCTCCTGTTCTAACTCTCCAGTTATCAACTCGACATCATTGGCACGGACATCCTTAGATCGGGCCATTTTCTTCTCAACCCCCAGTTGGCCTGTGATCTTGTGCAGCTCCCCATGAAGGCAATTTGCCTCCTCCTCCGCCTTTGAACAAACGACAGCCATGTCCTTGAACCGTTGAGCCGCCTCGAATGAGAAAGTGAAGCAGTGTGTTTCGCACCGAATAGACAACGCACGTTGTATGAAAGTCGAGATCGAATTAAATGCTCTAGTATATCGATCCGAACTGCTAGAGCGGGGGGCTGGTGATGAGGCAAAATATATCCCCTTTCTCTGCACGGCTGAAGCGTGTATGCAAACCTGAACTGAAGACTGACCCCCCACCTCGGCATCTCATCAGGCCATGCTACCACCTCGGCCCTTCATCAGGCTGTGCTCCACCTCGGCATTCCATCAGAACGTGCTGCCACCTCGGTCCTCCATCAGGCCATACTACCACCTCAGCCCTCCATCAGGCCGTGCTGCCACCTCGGCATCTCATTAGGCCATGCTAGCACCTAGGCCCTCCACCAGACTGAGCTAACACCTTAGCATTCCATCAGGTCGTGCTTCCACCTCGACCCTCCGTCAGACCGTGTTGCCACCTCGACCCTCCATCAGGCCGTGCTATCACCTCTGGCCTCCATCAGGCCGTGCCGCCATCTCGGCATCTCATCAGGTCGTGCTACTACCTCAGCATCCCATCAGGCCGTGCTGCTACCTCGGCCCTTCATCAGGTCGTGATGCCACCTCGGCCCTTCATCAGGCCGTGCTGCCACCTCGGCATCTCATCAAACCATGCTACCACATCGGCCCTCCATTAGGCCGTACTGTCACATCGGCATCTCATCAGGCCGTGCTAGCACCTCGGTCCTCCATCAGGCCGTGCTAGCACCTCGTCTCTCCATCAGGCCGTGCTGCCACCTTGGCCCTCCACTAGGTCGTGCTACCATCACCTCGGCTCGACACAGTCAAGTAAGGCACCCAGAAACGTGCACACATCCACTCCTACATTCAAGGGATATGATCCCTGATCACGGGGGTAGGATTCTATCCACTACATGTCATCAGAGGCATCCACCCCTCTCACTACTTGCACCTCCGAGATCAAAGGGGAATATTCGAACATGCAGAACCCGAATATTCTCGAATCACAAGCCACTCCCTCAAGGATCTACCCTAACTCGGACTCTCCACAAATGCTCCTCCTTTCTTCTCAGAACCTATAAATACTAGGTAAGCCTCCATCATGGGGATCAATCAATCATCTTTTATCGAAAAGCTCTTGAGCATCTCGTGGAAAGATCGACTTAGACATCGGAGAGTCCCCTATAGGGTCAGCCCGCTCTCCCTTATCATCTCTTTTGTGTAGGTCAGCTGGAGCACCAGGAACTGTAGGGAAGATCATTCGGTCAATTTTTATCGCATCAATTGGTATTCTTCCTGGTCAGCTTCCTATCCGATATTTGGGTATGCCCCTCCACTCAAGATCTCTTCGTTCTCATGAGTTTCATGGGCTGATTTCTAAGGTTGAGTTGAGACTTTCATCCTGGAGAGCTAGAACCTTGTCATACGCAGGTCATCTCACTCGTACTCGTTCAGTGCTGATGGGTATAGTTGCCTACTGGATGAATGTTTTTTGCATTCCCAAAGGCACTCTTGATTAATTAGAGCGGATGATGGCGCACTTTCTTTGGTGTGGTCAAGCTAATTCTGGTTCATACAAAGTAGCGTGGAAGGTTGTGTGTACACCCAAGGAAGAAGGTGGGTTAGGGCTACGGCGGCTCTGATAAGGCATGTGTGGAGCATTTCCTCCAACGTGTCAACTAATTGGACTTGCTTTACGCGATGTCGTTGGCTTCGCAGACACTCGATTTGGTCTCTTCCCATTCCATCATCGTGTTCTTATACTTTTAAGCTATTCTGTTGACTAGAACGTTCGCCATAACATGCTCGCAAAGTCTTATAAGGTCTGCAAACGATACCTTGTTATGGTTTGATCCATGGTTACCCAATGGTCCTGTGTGTTCGAATGGTAATCTTGTTGTTGAGGCATTGGGGCGTAACCCTTTTGATAGGGTGTCGGTTCTTCTTTCTGACGATGGTATATGGGATCAAAACACTCTGGACTCTGCTGTGTTGGACAGATTGCCTGAAATTTCCAACCTCCGTTTGCATTCCCGACTTTCCATGGATAAAACGGTGTGGAATCCATCTTCTCCTGGTAATTTTAGCATTCAAACGGCCTAGAATGCTGTTCGGCATCCCGGTACCAAGGTAGATTGGCACCATCTCCTCTAGTTTCGATTTCACCAACCTCGGTTTGCTTTTATCACTTGGCTGGCCTTACTCCATCTTCTTCCAACTCGTGCCAGACTTGCTTCTTAGGGTGTGGTTGGTGATGCTAGATGTGTTCTTTGCAACTCGGCTATGGAGGACCTCGACCATTTATTTTTTCAATGTTCATACACTTCGGAGCTCTGGCACAGGCTCTTACAGCTCTTTGGATTTCAGCAATATGCCTTATCTTCATGGGATGAAGAGGTATCTTGGCTTTGTATGAATTTTAAGGGGAACTCTATGATCTCTTACATTCAACGATTTTGTTTCTCAGCTATGGTGTATCGCATATGGTGTAAGCGTAATTGCCGTATTTTTCAAAGGACATCGATGGATGTTGATGGATTGTTTCATCGTATTGTTGGGGACACTAGAGGGCGGTTCTCTGCTTTAGAAGTTAGAATAGCAACATCCTGTTCTTCTAAAGAGTTCTTTTGCCGATGGAAGATGGGAATGGTGTTTATTTCTTCGACCCCTCAATTCTTTTCTTGGCCTCGCCCTCCTTCTTCTTGGTTGGCGTTGAACTGTGATGGCTCGATCAGGGACAGTTTAGGTGGTTATGGTGCGATAGCTCGTGATGACAGGGGCTGTCCGATCTTTATGCTAGCAGGTGCAATTCAACACGATAATATTGTTTTGTTGAGCTGACTGCCGCTCGTCAGGGTCTCAGAAGAGCTAAGGATCTACAATGTTCCCGCCTTCAGGTTCGCTTGGATTCCCTCGCGGCGGTCTAGATGATTACTGGTAGGTTTCGGCCTCCATGGTGCGTTTTGGATATCCTAGGTGATATTTTTAATCTCTGTTCGTGCTTCCGGCATTGTGTTTTTTTGCACCATGTTCACGAAATCAATAAATGTGCTGATTTTTTAGCTGGGTTTGTTTAGTCTCCTCAGGAGATTGGTATTAATCTATCTAACCTTCCCGCTGCTCTGATCGATCTTTTATGTGACGATGCTTCTGGGAGGGTCTACCAAAGAATGTAATTATTTTCTTTTCCCTATTTAATTAAAGCTCTCCTTTCTCTAAAAAACAATTATGTTTTAGTTTATAGATTGGATATAGTACAAAAAAATTTAAACCTTTCCCTATTGTTTTGTAACTGCATTATAGGCCATTATCATTAAGAACGAACATATAACATCCAATGATTTTTTTTTTTGGGGGGGGTGGTGGGGTTGTTGTAGAAATGTAGTTTTTTATCACTATCACAATACGGCCATGTTATATTGCCCTTTTTTTTTTTTTTTTGCTAATGACGAGTATACAAGCTTTCGGCTTGACTAGTCCCGTGGGCCCATGCCGACCCCACAATTGCATGGACCAGGTCATACCGGGGTTGAATGAGAACTATTCCACTTTCACTGAAAGCAATGAAGAGTACTCAACACCCTTGTGTGAGTGGCCCAAGGTGTGCCTAGTGGAAGTCGTTATATTACCGTTGCTATATAAGCCATTTAAGCATTTGGGGGGCTATTTGGTAAGAAGAGGGAGGGAATGGATTTGGCCATATAGCGATGATTTTATTTTACCTCTGTTAAATATTGAAAAGAAGAAGAAAGAAAAAAAAATCTTATTTCGTAAAACTCAGAAAACACTTTTTTTTTCTTTTTTTTTTTTTTCGACGTAAAGGATGCAGAGGGAGAATAGGAGACAAGGTACCAATTGGAAAAACGTTAAAATTCCAACTTCACCTCTCCGTCACAACCCAACAATCTAGATTTTTTTTAATTTCTTGGAGAAAGGTAATAACTTTCTCGTCCCACCAAAACCTCTGCAAACAAATAGGATCATAGGACAAATATGGGAAAGTGATAGAAAAAAATCCATTAAACAACAAAAGGGCAAGAGATCACTGTGTGATCGCTTGGTCCTTGAACTAACGTGGGATCCAATGAGACACGTGTGGAGCATAATATGCATTGGATTTTTTATTTTATAAGGTTGAGGCAATAATTTCGTGTGCTCTTGTGTGGGAGCAGGAGCCATATGATTAGAAGTGTTCATTTTCCCAATATAGCAAGAGTATAGATTTTGGAGAAAATAATTCTATGTGGAGGCTCACATGGACATCCACATAGGTTGGGGTTGTTGTATTTCATAGGGATGGGACATCATTCACCCCCCTTTGTTTAGGCGCAGGGGTCACATAGCCATGGAGAATTCTTTTGTTCATAGATTTTTCAGGCTTCTATTTCAAACCTTCAATGGTTTCAGATGTCTATCAATTTTTTCAATCTTTTTATTCCAACCTAACCATACCAAAACTGCCCAAAATCTAATTTTCCTTTAAAACAAGGAGAAGTTTCCTATGCCCATGGTGAATGAAAATCTATTTACTGCAGAACTTGAAATGCACATAGGGCATATCAGGAAGATATTTTGGAAGCTACTAAAACTCTTTAGGGATTGGTGAACCCTAAGATCCATGATTTTAGGAAAAACTTTTTCCTTTAAAACAAGAAGAAATATCACTCCCCTCCTCTGAACTATAGCGAAATATCAAGTTCCTCCTACACTTTTTCAAAAATATCACTCCTTTCCCATTAAACACAGGTTTTATTTACCGTTCCGAACAAATGTTTGTTAAGTCAGCCAAAAATTTTTTGTAATACCTAAACTACCCCCACACCTGAGGAATCCCTCTCATTCGTTTCCCTTTTTGGCTTTATTGCGCCGAAGATAGGTATGTTAAGCACGCTCGTCAATCTTACACTTACCTCCACCAATCTTACTGGAGAACTCCCCATTAAGATTGCAAACCTTGTTGAATTTATCCGTTATAATTTATTTAATGTGTAAATAAATTTAATTTGTTAAATCCTTATTTTGTGGACTAATATTTGACTAAGTCACGAGAGACGGTGTACAATGTCTCTTGACTTGGACTCCACTTCCTATCTATTAGGTGGTTATGGTTGAGTGGGATTCTCCACTCCACCCTGATGAAAAGACTAGTAACTATGAAGTATGATGGCAAAAGTGGTATTGGAGACCACATAATAGAGATGGCTAATGTGACAGCTGAGTTGGAAAAGCTCAAACTAACAATTAGTGAAGCTTTCCTTGTAGAGTTCATTCTAACATCTCTACCTAAGAACTTTGAAGCATTCCAGATCCACTATAATACCAACAGAGACATGTGGAACTTGAATGAGCTTCGAAACTTGTGTGTACAGGAAGAGATGAGACAGAGGAAGCTATAAGGAAACCAAGTTGCAGACTTTGTTTCACATAAAAGAAAGCGACGAAAGTACAAGTCTGCACAAAAGAAGAAGACAACCAATCCACAAGATAACAAGGAAAAGAACTCTGACAAATTGAAGTGTTTCTTCTATAAGAAGGCGGGACATCTTCGTAAGGATTGTCAGAAGCGTAAAGTTTGGTTTGAAAAGAAAGGTAATGATTCTATCTTTGTTTGTTTCAAACCAACTTTGCAGATGTTCCTCGTAACACATAGTGGATTGATTCTGGTGCCACTGTGCATATTTTGAATTCCATGTAGGGATTCCTTTCAACTCGGAGACCAAATCTAAGTGAGAGTGTAGTTTACATGGGGAACCGGATGGAGTCTAAAGTTCGAGTGATCAACACTTAAAAGCTCATTATGAATACCGAATACCAGCTAGAGTTGACGAACACTCTCTGTGTCCCTACTATGTCTAGGAATTTAGTTTCTTTGTCTAGACTTAATTATCAGGGTTTTAATTTTAACTTTAGAAACAATGTTTTGAATGGTTACAAAGATAATGTTCTAGTTTTCATTAGAAATTTATGTGATAGTCTTTATTAATTGAATTTGGACTCTAATTATGAGACATCCCTTCTTTCCCTACATGTGAATGTTGGATCTAAACGTAAATTCAACAGTGAAGTTTCCTCGACCTTGTGGCATAAGCGCTTAGGTCATATCTCTTGACCTAGAATAGAAAGTTTAGTGAAGGATGGTGTATTACATACTTTAGACTTTATTGACTTTGGGACTTGTCTAGATTGCATTAAAGGAAAGCAAACTAGAAAGAACAAAGTGACTGCCACAAGGAGTATTGCACTTTTAGAATTAATTCACACTGATATTTGTGGACCTTTTAACCCTTGTATAACTAGTGAGAGGTATTTCATCACTTTTGTCGATGATAGCTCTAGGTACTCTAATGTCTACTTAATAAAGGAAAAGACTGAAGCTAAGGATGCTTTTGAGACATTCTGTGCTGAAGTTGAAAATAAGTTAGACAGGAAGATTAAGACCGTGAGATCCGATAGAGGAAGTGAATACTATGGTAGACATACAGATTTAGGGCAAAGTGAATGACCATTTTCCGATTCCTCAAATTGAAGGGTATAACTCCCCAATATACACTTCCTGGTATGCTTGAACAAAACGGAGTTGCAAAAAGATGCAATCATACCCTTCATGAAATGGTACAAAGTATGATGAGTAAATCAACATTATCTGAGTTTTTATATAGTGAGGCTTTGAAAATAGCCATGTATATCTCGAACCGGGTTCCCAGTAAGTCAGTCTCTAAAACTCCTTATGAGTTATGGATGAGAAATAAACCCAGCTTGAGACACTTACATGTATGGGGCTGTCCTGCAGAAGCCAGACTGTATAACCCACATGAAAAGAAACTCAACCCTAAGACTATAAGTTTCTATTTCATAGGTTACTATCAATGGTCAAAGGGATTCAGGTTTTATGCACCTTCGCATAGTACTAGGATTGTGGAAACATCAACGACTAGATTCTTAGAAGATGATGACATTATAGGGAGTGAAACCACGAAATGTGGTGTTTGAGGAGCTTCAAATTTCTCTTCCGACTCATATATGTCCAAATAGGATTGTTCTTCCACAGATTACTATTGATATCGAACCTGTGGAACCACAGATTATTATTAATAACGATTCTATGGAACAACAAACTATAGAGGGTGTACCACTCCATGATGAGGTTGTCATTGAGAACACTAAAAGTGCAATTGAACCTAAAGTACAAAGGAAATCTCAGAGAGTAAGGAGATCTACCATTTCGGATGATTACTTAGTGTATCTCTAAGAATCAGAGTTTGATATTGGAATTAAGAATGACCCTTTAAATTTTTCACAAACTATGAATGATAATGATTATACTAAATGGATAGATGCTATGAAAGATGAAATGAAATCCATGAGTGACAATGATGTTTGAGAGCTCGTTGAACTACCTTCAGGATTCAAAGCGATTGGTTGTAAATGGATATTTAAGACCAAGCATGACTCGAAGGGTAATGTTGAACGACATAAAGCCAGACTAGTCACAAAAGGCTTCACTTAAAAGGAAGGCATCGATTTCCATGAGACCTCTTCTGCATCCAAGAAGGAATCACTTAGAATCATTTAGCATTGGTGGCTCATTATGATTTGGAGCTCCACCAAATGGATGTGAAAACAACATTCATAAATGGGGATTTAGAGGAAGAAGTCCATATGAACCAACCTGAGGGGTTTAGTGAACAAGAAAAAGAAGGTCTAGTGTGTAAATTAAAGAAATCCATCTATGGATTTAAACAAGCTTCTAGGCAGTGGTATCTCAAGTTCAACCACATTATAATGACTTTTGGATTTGTTGAGAATACCTTTGACAAATGTATATATCTGAAAGTCAATGAAAGCAAGTTTATATTTCTGATCCTGTATGTAGATGACATTTTACTTGCTAGTAATGATTATAGTTTGTTAAAGGACACAAAATCATTTCTCTCTGGAAATTTTGAAATGAAAGATATAGGTTTGACCTCATTTGTGATCTGCATAGAGATATATCGTGATAGATCTCGTCGATTGCTTAGGCTGTCACAGAAAGCTTATATCAATAATCTACTAGAGAGATATGGTATGAAGAATTGCAGACCAAGTGTTGCTCCTGTGATTAAAGGAAATAAGTTTAGTTTGAGCTAGTGTCCATAGAATGGTCTGGAGCGAGAACAGATGAAAGATATTCTCTATTCTTCAGCTGTGGGAAGTCTTATGTATGCCACGACTTGTACTTGTCCAGATATTAGCTTTGCAGTTGGGATGTTGGGCAGATATGTCAGCAATCCTTGTATGGATCACTGGGTGGCTGCCAAGAAAGTGATGCGTTATTTACAGGGAATGAAAGACTACATGCTTACTTACAGAGCAACTGATCAATTGGAAGTGGTCAGATATTCAGACTCTGATTATGCTGGTTGCCTCGACATTAGAAAGTCTACATCTGGTTATGTCTTTTTACTTGCTGGTGGGGTAATGATGAGCACATTTATGTGTGAAATCTAGGTTAGTAAAACATGCATTTTACATATTTAGAATGGAACTACCTTGGGTTTTACTCTCTTTTTGCAGGTTTTATATTTTCAAGGCCTTAAGGATTATCGGCACTATATCTTCAATTTTACACGAAAGAGGTCCTATTTCTTTTCATGGTTGAAGAGGATGAAATTCGAGCAAGATGGACGTGTTCAATTAAAAGTACACATTCGCTTGGTCACCAGTACAAATGATTATTCTTTTCGGCGTAAAAAGAATAATGGATCGAACGAACCGAGATGCGAATCAGCCGTTTGCAATTGTCCCGGAGGTACAAGGAATATTCCAAATGCCAACAAGGATCGATGGACCACATCCTTAAGTGATTGAAGATTTGTTTTGGTAACAACAACTACCTAGTGTAGTTGGTGAGCTATGGTGTGCAAAATTCCTTGCTCACCGATGAGCACATTTAGTGTGAAATCTAGGTAGTAAAACATGCATTTTACATATTTAGAATGGAGCTACCTTGGGTTTTACTCTCTTTTGCAGGTTTTATATTTTCAAGGCCTTAAGGACTATCGGAGCTATATCTTCAATTTTACACGAAGAGGTCCTATTTCTTTCATGGTTGGAAGAGAAAATTGAGCAAGATGGACGTGTTCAATTAAAAGTAACATTCGTTTGGTCACCACATAATGATTATTCTTTTCGGCAGAAAAGAATAATGGATCAGAAGAACCGAGATGAAAACTAACAGTTTGCAATTGTCCCAGAGATACAAGGAATACTCCAAATGCCAACAAGGATCGATGGACCACATCTTTAAGTGATTAAAGATTTGTTTTGGTAACAACAACTACCTAGCTTAGTTGGTGAGCTATGGTGTACAAAATTCCTTGCTCACCAAGAGGTCTCAAGTTCAATCTCATGGTTGTTTTTTTAGAGAATTTGTTGAAGATTTCGCTTTTCACTCATTTAAAGCACTAAGGGCATGGAGGATTTCCCATCAAGTTAGAAGCAAGCAAAATCGTGGAAGCAAGAGAGAAAAAAAAGGAAAGAGTAAAAGGAGAACCAAAAATTGTCCAAATCTTCTCTCTCCTCCACATCATCACCAAAGATTGTCCAAATCACACAAAGGAAGAAAAAAATCGTCCCTAGGAGAGAGTAAAAAGAAGAAAAAAAATTAGAAAAAAAGGAAAGAAAATAAGCAAAAAATTTTAGGAAATTCTCAAATTTTATTTCTCTCTCTCTCCTCCATCTTAGCACTTTTGGACTCAAAGATCTCACAATCAATTGTGGGTTTCTCCTTTTAGGAAAGAAAATTGTTACCCTACCTCTCCATTCCCTATAAATACAACTCATGTAAGAGGAGGAGAACAATTCATTCTTCTTCTAGTTTTTTTTAGTTGCTCTCTCTCTCTCTCCTCTTTGGTTTTAGTTCTTCTCTATTTTTGCTTTAATCACTTTTGTAATAGTTTTTTTATGTCAATTAATGCAAGCACTCTTTTATTTTTATTCAGCCTTTTATGTTTATGATTTATGCAATTGAGTTGTAATTTTAAGTTATAGTTCTAGGCTTAGATCTAGGTGACAAGATCACGAGCCGTGGAGCAATTTTTCAAGTTCAAGCATTGATTCAAGTAAGTAGGCCCTTGAGTCTTCTTCCCCTCTCATTCCTCTTGACTACCCTTTCTTTCTTAATTTAGGATTTTTATTTTCACTTACATTATTGCTATCCTTTCCCAAGGTTCATGGCTAGTGTATGTGGGCTTTGCCCTCAGCCATAGAACCATCAATTTATTGCTTTTATTTTAATTGTCTCCCTTTCCTAAAGCCAAGTAGAGAAACCCTTGTAAGAGTGACTCTCGTCAAGTAGGGAAGCTCATATTATGATGCATCCTCGGCTAAGTAGAGAAACCTACTTGTGAGTCTCTCTCTAGCTTTATTCCTTTTTTTACTTTATTTTTATTTCAGATTTTTTCCTTTATTTATTTATTTTTATTTTAATTATGGGTTGTTTATTTTAGTTATTTATTTATTTAATTTTAATTAGTGGCTTGCTCTTTAAATTCTTAGATGACGAATGGTTAGGACGTTATTTTTAGGACGGTAATTAGAATTAGATCACAACCATTAATCAGTTCACTTTGCATTATTAAAAGAAATAAAAATAAAGTGGCTTGCTCTCGTGTTCACCAGTAGCTACACCGATCCGTACGCTATGGTTACATTTAAATCTCAAACAAGTTTTTGGCGCCGTTCAGAGCTTCCATGTTATTTTCACTTTCTTTTGGTAAATCGGAGTGCTTTGTTTGCTTTGTTTTATATTTTTCTTTTTTTATTGAATTCTGAGAAGAACAACTTGCAATAATAGTTGTATCTGGAGGTCGCCATGCCTCACAGATGATAAAGACAGTTTCATACAGACAAGACCTCGAGAATTGACCTGAGCAACCCGGATCCTGCGTAAGCTCCCAAAAAGCAAAAAAAAAAAAAAAAAAAAAAAAGTTTTGCTATCCATTCTTTTGTGCTTGTCTTACTTTAGTTGTGGGTAGTTTTCATTGCATGAGTGTTAGGTGGTCGTAATACTAAGAATCGGTTAGAAAGAAGAGATCCAACAAGTAGTGACCCTATCGTTGCTCTCTTTAAAACCCTTCAATATGGGAGACCAACAGAAAACCCTTCACCTAAATCTTTGAAAGATAGGTTCTACCTCTAGAACAGCCCAACCTTCCGATAGTTCTACCACAAGCCCAAGCAATAATTTTGAACTCAAATCTCAATACATCACTATGTTGCCCCACTTCCATGGGTTGACCTCGAGGATGCATACCTATTTCTAAGGGAATTTGAAGAGGTATGTGTTCTAATTAAGATCCAACTTTTCGATGATGCTTTGCTTAGGTTTATCACTTTTGCATTGAAAGACCAAGCTAAGAAGTGGTTGTATGGATTACCCACAAATTCCATAACCTCATGGGAACATTACAGTTGTCTTCCTTAAGAAGTTTTTCCCAACTCACAAGACCAATAAGCTTAGAAGTGATATCCTTCAGCTTTAGGCAAAAGCCTAGTGAGTCATTTTCCAAACTTATGGAGAGATTCAAGGATCTACTCCAAGAATGCCCTCACCATGGCCTAGACCTATGGCATTTATGTCAAATAATTTATGAGGGTATTGATTACCCAACTAAACAAATGATAGAGTCTATGTGCCCTGAGGATTCACATCCTTCTAGATGAAGGAAAGCATGGGAATTTTTACTTGACTTAGTGACAAAACCCGTGAGTGGGAATCAACCCAAGAGAGTGAAAGAACCATAGGAGGAAAAGGATATTTTGTGGATGGGATAGTAGCCAAGGAAGCCCATTTGGATAGCCTAATCAAGAGGATTGAGGCTATTGTTCCTAGAGAGCCATCATCATCAATTTGGTTAAGATTTGTGCTTGGTGCCAATCCCTGACATGTCATAGAAGAATGCCCTAACACCTCGGGGCACTTCTAATGATAGTGTTAATGCCTTATACCGAATAATCCATATAGTAACACATACAATCCGGATGGAGAAATCACCCAAATTTCTCTTGGAATCGGGCAACCAAGCGGGACCTTCCAATTTCTATAATCAAGGTCAACTCGGACCCCAAAGGCCTCCTTTGCACAACAATCTTTTCTCAAAATACTTTTCCTAGGTCAAATGTAGGACCTCAAGAGTTTTCCTAGGGCCCCTCTTCTATCATCTTATCAAGAACCCCCGGTTTACCAACACCGAGAGGCAAGTAGAATAAGTGACTTGGAAAAAAATATGGCCCTCCTCATGACAAGCCATCAAAATCTTACGAGAGAACTTACCCAAGTTGTCTCAATTATCGTGAGAGGAGAAGGAACTTTACCACAACCGAGCCTAACCCTAGGCATCATCACCTTTAGTTTACAAGGACCAACTAATGCACCACGAATATAGTACAAGGTCAGACTCAACAAGGGCCCTCTAACCAATGTAATGTTGTTTATGCCCTTAGGAGTGGTAAGAGTACCTCAGAGCGCTCCTAAATCTTCCCATCTATTACTCCTGTTAACTCTCTTCGTTGAGGACACAAATGTGCCTCTTGTTCCGTTCGTCTGATGAACCTAAAGATTTTTCTGAAACTAAAGATGATTTGGTTGAGGAAACCAAAATGATTCTTCACAGGGCAAATCCTACAGTCCTTATGTTCATCTGTCCCATTTCCTAATCGCTTGGTAAACAAAAAGAAGACGCTTCCATGGACAAAATTTTAGAAGTCTTCAAAAGGTAGAAGTAAACATCCCTCTTTTGGATGCCATATCCCAGATCCCGCCTATGCAAAGGTACTAAAGATTTGTGTACTCACAACGTATCACTAGTGTGCCCAAAAGGCGTTCTTGGGGTAACATTAGTTCCATAATTACTCAGCCTATAGCAGCCAAGTATAAGGATCCAGGGAGCCCTACCATATCTTGTGTCATAGGCAACACCTATATTGAGCATGCCTTACTTGACCTTGGCGCAAGTGTGAATCTTTTACCTTACCATGTGTACAAGCAACTAGGATTGGGAGAATTGAAAGCCACTGGAACTACTCTTCAGTTGGCAGATAGGTCTGTTAAGATTCCTAAAGGGATGGTTGAGGATGTCTTACTAAAGGTGGGAGAATTTATTTTCCCTGTTGATTTCATTGTGTTAGATACTAAGCCCTTCTCAACCAAGGATGAGATCCCAATAATTCTAGGAAGACCATTCTTGGCTACCAGTAATGCATTAATCAATTGCCGGAATGGTTTCCTAAGATTATCTTTTGGTAACCAAACTGTTGAGTTTAACATGTTTAGGATTGGCAAGCAACCACATATGGAAGAAGAGATCAATATGCTTGAGGATTTTTTGGATTTTTCTGATGATTTAGTTACCAACTTTGATATTGATTTTGATTCAGAATTCCAAGAGTGTATGGATGAGTTGGATGATGATAGTGAAAATTTCTTTTCTGAAGTCTTGAGTCTTCACACACTTGTGGAGCCCTTAGGACCCCTTTCCAATTCCATTCCCAAACCTTCCATAGTTGAGCCCCCTAAGCTAGATCTTAAGGAGTTGCCATCTAATTTGAGATATGCTTTCCTAGGGCTACAGACTCTTCTGTAATAATTTCTTCAAATTTGACTTCTAGCCAGGGAAAAGGAGTTACTTAAAGTGTTAAAGATAATAAGGAAGCCCTAGGTTGGACCATGGCTGATATCAAGGGTATAAGCCCTTCCATTGTGCAACATCATATACATCTTATGGAGGATTCCAAACCATCCACGGAACCCCAAAGAAGAGCTAACCCGGATGATGGAAGCTATTAAGAAAGAGATCCTAAAGTGCTTGGATCATGGAATAATTTATCCTATTTCGATGACCAATGGGTAAGCCATTCACGTAGTGCCTAAGAAGTCCGGTGTGATAGTTCCTAATGCCAATAATGAGTTGATCCCTACCCGTGTCCAAACAGATGGCGTGTGTGCATAGACTACGGAAGTTAAATGGCAACCTGAAGGACCACTTCCCATTGCCATTCATTGACCGATGTTAGAGAGGTTAATGGACATGAATACTATTGCTTTCTTGATGGATATTCGGCTATAACCAAATCCCAATTGCTTTAGAGGACCAACATAAGACCACTTTTACATGCCCATATGGAACATTTGCTTACAGCGATGCCCTTTGGGCTTTGCAATGCCCTCCTACGCTCCAACGATGCATGATGAGCATTTTTTCGACATGGTGAAAAATTCTTAGAAGTATTTATGGATGACTTTTCAATTCATGGGAATTCCTATTTGAATGTCTTCATCATCTTTCCCCAGTTTTGAAAAGTGCATATCTAAGAATTTGGTTTTGAATTGGGAGAAATGTCATTTTATGGTTAAATCTGGTATTGTTTTAGGCCATGTAATATCCAAGGAGGGAATTAAGGTAGATAGAGCCAAAGTGGATTTAATTGATAATTTACCACCTCCTCAATCATTAGGATGTTCGGTCTTTTCTAGGGCATGCGAGCTTCTATAGAAGGTTTATTAAGAACTTTAGTCATTTAGCCCGACCTCTCACCTCATTACTTGTCAAAGATCGACTTTTGAGTTTTCCAAAGAGTGCCTAGAATCCTTTAAGCAACTTAAGAAGGAGTTGACCAATGCACCCATTGTTCAACCACTGTTGGATGAACCTTTGAACGATGTGATGCTTGATTTTGCCATAGGAGCGCTTTTAGGTCAAAGGATTAATAAGTTACCCACTGTCATTTACTATGCTAGTAGGACCTTAAATGATGCACAACTCAATTATACAACCACCGAAAAAGAATTTTTAGTCTGTGTTTGCATTAGAAAAGTTTCGGTCTTAT